>OX352230.1:14789792-14825974 GCA_947086465.1 Eupithecia exiguata
GGTTAGGTTAGGTTAGGTTAGGTTTTTTTTTTTTTTTTTTTTTTTTTTTTTTTTTTTCCTGTCCGGGAGCGATGTCCCGGCCCGCGAGCTAGCCTACCTCTGACGTGATCAGAGAATGTCTTATTTCTTTATTTATATACATCGATTCATTATAATTACGCACACTTATCCTAGAAGGTGATAGGTTTTGGGTTTTTTTTTTTTTTTTTTTATTTTCTCATCTTCCTTATACATAATACATTGCTTAGTTTCTATCTTACATATTATCTTCTTATTTTTTCTATCTTATTTTATTCTATGCTTCTTATATATATACTCAATATATATATTTAAACATAACTTAATCATCTATTTCTTCTTATAACCTTTTTTACAATTTTTTCACAGTATGACAAAAACTCATGTCTAACGTTTCTATTTTCTAATATATATTTTACACAACTTCTCTCTATTTTTATTTCTAACTTTTGTTCTGTCTCATATCTTTCGTAACCACTTACAGGACAATCAAAGAGGATATGTTCGACGGTTTCGTTTTGCTCAGGGTCACATATGCATGATGGGCTTTCCCTGCACTTGAAGCGATTCAAGTACATGGAAAACCCGCCATGTCCTGTAAACACTTGTGTTATTATTCCCGTGGGTCTGATTTTACTAATGACCTTATATGCTTCTATAGCGTCGGGGAAAAACAGTTTTGTTGTAGCCGCCGAGTCACCCATCTTATATCTCCGATTCCATTCCTCAAGCGACTCCGTACGGATCTGACGCTTGACGAATGAAATCGGGCATTTATCATAGTTGGCCTTGGATTTCAGTTTCAAGGCGGCCTCTTTAGCTAGTTCATCCGCTCGTTCGTTTTCCCCTAGACCTGCATGAGCCTTTATCCAGTAGAGTGCAATACTCTTCCCCTGCTGCTTACACTCTCTGAGGTTTTTGCGTATTTCAACTGCCAGCGGATTTAGCGTGCGATAGTTTACCACTGCTTCCAGTGATGATCTGGAATCACTATATATGCCGTAGGTGTCCTCCGGGTGCCTTAAGATCTCCCTGGTGGCTTCGCATATGGCCAGCAATTCCGCCTGGTAGACCGTACAATAGGATGACAGCTTTAATTTCCGGCTCTTGGTCTCCACCTCACTGTTCCAGATGGACAATGAGGCCCCGACCTTGCCCTCAATTTTGCTGCCATCCGTGAATATGCGCACAGCGTGGGCGCTGTGTGCGTTTACCTGCTCCTGGTCTACCAGGCATATGAATCCCAGGTCCATATGCTCAGCTGGGTGGGGTGTGCAGGCGTAGGCGAGTACCCTTTCTACCTCTCCATCTCCCGGTGCTAAACGGGACACTCCTCTCTTAGCCTCATACAGGGCAGCTGCCTCTTGTATTCTGAGGTCGAGAGGTAGTATCCCGGTCAGCACCAGAACCGAGTTCAGGGAGGCAGTCCGGTATGATTTGCATATCTTTTGGGCAAACCCCCTTTGAACTGCGTTCAACACCTTTTGCACACATATCTTTTTTGTGGAAGGAGCCCATACACCCGCGGCATACACTATGATCGGCTCTACTACTGCCGTATAGATGGTTCTGATTACCTCAGGATGGAGACCCCAGCTGATTTTGGCGGCTCTCGACAGCTGCTTATACAAGTTTAACGCCTTTCTGCACACGTTTGCTGCATGACTGTTAAACGTCAGCTTTTCGTCTAAAGTGAGCCCCAAGATCTTTAACTCTTTCGACATGCCAATGCCGATCCCGCCCATGCTCAGGACTGGTGTGTCGTACTTAAGCTTTCGCGTGAAAAGCATGGCGTTAGTTTTATGGGGTGCAAACTTGAGCTTGTTTCTGACACCCCAGTCCTGGACATAGGCTAGAGCAGCATTTGCACGCCGTTGGATTTCGGTCGCTGTATCCCCATCAAATACCATGACGACGTCGTCAGCGAAGGCTTGGCAGTAGTCGCCTCTCCGATCCATTTCCTGGAGCAGTGGATCAATTAAAAGATTCCACAGTATGGGTCCACCGATGGAGCCTTGGACACATCCCTTGTTCGTTTCTTTGGTGACCTCTTCGCCTGCGTATCGGACCCTTACTTCCCTGCTCTGTAGGTAGCTATCGATAACTCTCCTTAAGTTTATTGGACACTGTTCCTCAGCCAGTCTGGTCCTGATTGCGGGCCACCATGCGCTATCGAAAGCTCCCTCTATGTCTAAAGAAATTAGGGTTACCAGTTTCTTCTGCTCTATTTTTTCACGTATGTGCTTGACTAAGACATAGAGGGAGTCCTCGGTGCTTCGCTGGGGCATGAAACCAAACTGGCGAGTACTCATCCTAGGGAGTATGTGCCACTTGATTCTACCTACTAGCATCTTCTCTAGGATTTTTCCCATCACTGGCAACAGCCCAATTGGCCTGTAGGACTTGGGATCGGTGTAGGTAGTTTTTCCCGGTTTCCGAAGGATCACCACCGTTGCTTCCTTCCAGATTTTCGGGAAGTAGCCTAATTCCAAGCATTTGTTGGCCAGTGATAGGAAAATTCCTGGGTCGTGATTAATTGACTGCACGCAGATGTCCGCTGTGAGGCCGTCAGATCCCGGGGCTTTCTTTAGGCTGAAGCTATTTGCTGCGAACTTTAGTTCCTCAGTGGTAAATGGTGGGTCATGGTTTTCATCATGCCCCGTGCCATTTACTTGTTCGGCTAATATTCTGGTACGCGCATGTTCCTCATTATCATCTTCTCGCTTGTCCTCAGGGTAGAATGTCTCCGCTAGCAGTATCGCAGATTCCCTTGTGCCCAATATTTGGCCTGCTTTTATGAGTGGTGATTCTTCCTGTCTTTTTGTTGTCCTGTTAAGAACCCTGTAGATCCCTTCCCAAAGTCCCTCTTTGTCCTGCTTTGTACAGAAGCCCTTCCAGCTTTCAGTTTGAGCTGTTTGTGCCAACGATTCATATTTTTCCTTTGCTTTCAGGTACTCTTCGACGACTTTGGGCCTTCGGACCGGCGCTGCGCATCGGATTCTCCGCTTTCTGGTGGTGACCTCTTTCTTCAGGCCAGCAAGTTCCTCAGACCACCACGGCAAGGTAAGTTTCCCATTTTGTTTCTTTTTAGGTATGATCTCATTGCATGTTTGTATTATTGTGTGTATGTATGTTTCTGTGGTTTTTTCTAAATCTGATTTATCTTTAATTTTGATGATTTCTGTGTTTTTTAGGTTTTTATCATTTAGTAACTGTGCCAGTTTCTCATGAAATTGATCCCAGTTAGCTTTTCTACTATTGAATATTCTTGTTGAACTTTTAATGCTCATCCCTTTAGATCTTAATAATCTCAACTTGAATGATATTGCGTTGTGGTCCGAGGACGTGAGGCCATCGTCTACCTTCCAGTCTTCCACCAGATCTAGCAGCTCCGTGGCACAGGCTGTGAGGTCTATATGACTGCTGTATTGTTTATTGCCCCGGATAGTTTCGAACGTTGGAGTGTCGCCGTCGTTAAGTACCTGTAGCTCCAGTTCGTGAAGGGTTCCTGCCACTTCCTCCCCTCTACAGTCTATTTTCGCACTGCCCCACCATGCACTTTTTGAATTTGCATCCCCTCCTATCAGGAGGTTTTGGCCTAACTTTTGTTTAATTTTTTGCAGCTGCTCCAGGTATGGCTCTATTGGTGTCGGGTCGGGTTCAAAATAGAATGAGGCAACCGTAATTTCCCAGGCATGAGTTCTGATTCTCACCACGGCTATGTTCGTAGTGGTGAGCTCCGGGCACTGTAGGACGTCTAGGTCGTTATCGAAGACAGCTATTGCTGCCTTCGTTGGTTGGTCCCTTTGGCCGGCGCACTGGTAGATTCTAACTCCCGGGTGATCCTTCATTCTACCTATGCCCCCAACGTAGGGCTCCTGGAGTAGTGCAAAGGCCGCTTTTCTTTTATAAGCTTCTAGCATTAGTTCCTGGGTGGCAAGAGATTTCCTTTGTAGATTGGCCTGAAGGACTAAGTATGGCTTAACTGTTTTGGACTTCGAGTTGGCTCCTTGGACCACCTTAGCAGTAAGAGACGGTGGCCCGTGCCAAGGCTTCCCATTTCTTACGAATAGGGCAGTCCCGGCTGAACGCACTGTGCTCCTTCCTGTCAATCTTTGCATGAGCACAATTGCAACACGACGGAGGTGTGTCTGCCATCCAGTCTGCACAGTCGGCCTTCATATGAGGTCCTCCACAATGACTGCACTTTTCAACCGTTTCTTTGCAGAAGCGTCTGCCATGCCCGTAACCCAGACAGAGCGAGCACTGGACCAATGGTGATTGGTCCAGTACTCGCACTCTCTGGAGGTCAATTGCAACCGTCTCTGCTTCGGTCAGTCGCTGCCACACCTTGGGGGACACCCTCATCACGATGTGAGTCGCATGCGGATTTCTGGCTCTCCTCTTGTAAGCTATTTCCATCTTCATGTCTTTCTCGTCCAGGTCTTTCGTTAGGTTTTTATTCTGGTTTCGTAGGGCTTTGAGGACGTCATCATCCGTGTTGTACGAGAAAACATCCATAAGGATGACAAGAGGGTCCTTGTTCTTCATTTCTTGAACGTTAAGGTGGTTTTCCGCTTTTTTGAGTCGTTCCTTTATTACTTCCCTTTCCTGTTCTGTCCTGCATCCTACTATCACCTTCCGATCTTTGGCTTTCCTTATCTTTTCTATCATAACTCCTCCTTCCCTTGCATTTACTACATTTCTGATCCTATTGAGTACATCTTCCCCTGTCTCTGTCTCGTCTTTTGCTGTAACTACTACGGAGTGTAGCGCCGTCTGCCCTGGGGCTTGTTTCCTACTGAACGTGGCTGCTACACTCGCGTAAGTCGTTGCTTCTTGTGTCTCCTGATGTTTTACGAGCGCATCTTTCAATCTTTTCATGTTCTCATTATTCTCCTGTATAAGTTGGGCATGCTCCTCCATTTGCTTTATCAGCTTTTCCTTCTCTCGTTCCATCTCCTGGTCTCTTTCTACGGTCTTTCCTTGCTCCTTGTCCTTCTCCTGTTCCTTTGCTTGCTTTTTTCCTTTCACTAATTCTGACTCTTTCACTAATTGAAAAAGCCTGTCCACGGACTGAAGGACTCCTTCTTTGATTTCAGTCTTTAGATTCCTGGAGTTCCCCAGGTGCAGCTTCGCTTTAGTAACGCAGGCTCTTGCTTCTGAGAGCCTGTCCGCGTACTTGGTGTTTACTTGTTTCTGGGGACTATTTGACGAATCCATCGAAGCTCTACGTGGTGGGACCTTGCTCTCCTGTGGTGGAAGAGCTTTTGTCTTTAGCTTTTGTGCTTCCCCATTTCCTGCTTTCTTAGGGGAGCTCCGACTGAGAGGGGCTTTGGAGGTTGTGTCCCGCTGCCCGGACTCCCACTCTCCAATGCTCTTCCTGACGGTAGAGATTTTACTGCTCTCTCCTATTTCCGGTCCCTTCGTTGTCTCTTTTGTTTCCTCGTCCATAGCTTTTCCCCCTTTCACAGGTGTTCGAAAACCGAACATATGGAGGAGCGTCAGAGGGCTTTGTCGCTATATATGTATATTAAGTAAAATAGATGAAAGTTTGTATAAGTTGTATAGAATAAATTATTTATATTTTACTTATGTAATTTCGTCTTGTGTTGTAACCTAAAGAATTGAAATTAAGAATAAAGTTTTGTCGTCTTATAGATTTTTAACCTTTTATTAACTTGTTTAATTATTATTATTATTTTTTGTTGCAGGTTCTACGTGTCCCAGGTGCCTTGTCTGCGGTCGTCGGTCCACGGTAAGTACGCAAGTACAGCAGGTAAGTGTCAATAAACAAAATGTGTGGTTTTTCCCGATGCTCTAGGTAGAGTCTAGCTCTATGTCAATGTCAATTTATTCACACTGGTACAACAACACAAGTTCAACAGGGGTTTAAAGTGCCCGACACTAAATCAGTTGAGATTAATATTTAAAGAGCCTATTTTGACTCTATGTAGAGTCTGTCAATTATGGTTTTGATTGTCACTATGTTGCTCTATCCTACGGTAAAATTCGCGTCCGAATCAGAGGAGCGGTTACGGAGATATGAGACCAAAGACTTCTGAGGGGGGGTGGGGGGGAGGTTTTTCAGGGTGATTTCTATTTAAAGGGAGTGGGATCAAACTTAAATATTTAATTATATTAAATATTTAAATTTTCGGTCAAAATTACGCTATCTAGCTTAGTTTAGGAGATATTAACATTTAAAGTTTTAAAATTAATTTAAAATTAGGGGTTTGTGCTAGGGGGTTGCAAAAAGTTATATTCTAATTAAGTAAATTACGTTCTATAGTAAACAATTTTTTACAATTTATATTTTATAAATTGAGTAATTTTGATTAAAAAGCTCAGGGGGGGTGTGAAGGGGGGTTGGGGTTGGTATTTAAATTAAATGGTCTTTAAATATAAATATTAAAACAAACGCAATATATGCAATTTTTAAACAATTCTAATAAAAATTTGTAGTTTTGTAAATTTTAAATAAGGGGTGGGGAAAAAAGTTAAGGGTTGGAGGTTGTAACACAAATTAAGGGCAACTTCCTATATATTTGACCTATAGGTCAAATATTAAGGGTCCCGTCAAAAATCGTCTATCCCTCACCGTTTCGGAGATACAAGGGTTTTTCGTATTTTGCGGTTGACCTTCAGTCGAAAAAATTTGTAACTTCTAAATTATTATGAATAAATTTAAATAAAAAACAAACTAAGGTTAACGAAGGAATGAAGAATCTATAAGCAAATTTAAAAGGTAGGTCGTCGCTGCAAATTTAGAATAAATAATTATGAAAAGGATGACTCGACTGCAACAAAATTTAAAGCCTTGTTTCTCCGGAACCACTTAACTTAGAGATGCAGTTGAAGTGCCTCCAGTGTCCTTGCGGCGTGGTCCAGTCTTCTTCAGCGTCACCCGGCACCCAGCTGCTCTCCTTCGGTGACCTCGTGGCCACGTGGTTTTTGTTTTTTTGTCTTTTTCCCGGCGTGTGTGCACGGGAAAAATCCAAACAAAGTGCCTCCTTGTAGTGCTCCAAAAGGCCTTCCTTTAGGCAGTTGAAAAATAATAGGTCGTCGCTGCAAATCCGAAGATAATTGCCTCCAAACTTTCAAAACTTTCACTTTTTCACTTTTTTCTTGAAAAAACACTCGAAAATTATTGAATTTAAAAACAGATTTCACTCCCGTGTAGAACTCGTAAATACGCTTCTTTTGACGTATCGCACGGTATGTATTTCGCGAAAAAACCTATTTTTCGGAATTTTTAGCTGCGGAACGGCTTATTTTCGTGGCGCTCGCGAGGGCGGTTGGAGCGCGAATGGTTAGGTTAGGTTAGGTTAGGTTAGGTTAGGTTAGGTTAGGTTAGGTTAGGTTAGGTTAGGTTAGGTTAGGTTAGGTTAGGTTAGGTTAGGTTAGGTTAGGTTAGGTTAGGTTAGGTTAGGTTAGGTTAGGTTAGGTTAGGTTAGGTTAGGTTAGGTTAGGTTAGGTTAGGTTAGGTTAGGTTAGGTTAGGTTAGGTTAGGTTAGGTTAGGTTAGGTTAGGTTAGGTTAGGTTAGGTTAGGTTAGGTTAGGTTAGGTTAGGTTAGGTTAGGTTAGGTTAGGTTTTTTTTTTTTTTTTTTTTTTTTTTTTCCTGTCCGGGAGCGATGTCCCGGCCCGCGAGCTAGCCTACCTCTGACTTTATCAGAGACTTTTTTATTCTAATTATTTTATTTGGGATGCAAAAACAGGGTTTATCTTTATTTTAAACACTCTCTTATTTCTAGTACAATTTGCAAATCTTATATATATAGGTAGATACATTTTTCAGGATGGATTTCGGGTTTTCTTAAATCTAGTCTTTATTTGCCTTTATTCTTAAATTTATCTATTATAATATGTCTATTTACATTAATTGCTTGCTTATTTATACCTTATCATATTATACAGTTTATATTCAATATTTTAAACGAACTTAATATTAATGCTGTTAATTATATATGTAACAATATATATTACAACATTGATTAATTTTATCTGTTTCTTTCTATTACCTTGCTAATTATGTTTTCACAGAACTCTATAAACTTTTTCCTATTTTCGCTAACTCTCATGATGTGCGGTGCATTTTCACGACTTAATTGGCAGTCTAATTGACATTCAACTTCATGTCTTTGCAGGGAGAAAACTGGACACTCAAACAGAATGTGCGGCACAGACTCAATGGCATCTGGTTCACAAATGCACGATGGACTCTCCTTGCATTTAAACCTTTGCAGGTATTCGGAGAACCCACCGTGTCCGGTCATCACCTGTGTCATTATATAGGTCGGCTGAAATTTTCTCACTGTGTTGTACGCCTCAACGGCATCCGGCAGAAACATCTTAGTGATCGCAGCTGATTCACCTGTTTTATATCTACGGTTCCATTCGTCCAGCGATTTTAAGCGGATCTGTCGCCTTACAAATGAAACCGGACACAGGTCGTAATCAGGTCGTTTCTTGGCGTTCATGGCAGCTTCTTTGGCGAGTTGGTCTGCTCGTTCGTTTCCCTCCAATCCCGCGTGGGCTTTGATCCAGAATAATGAGACTTCTTTATTCTGGAGTCTGCTCATTCGGAGATTTTCACGAGCCTCCACGGCTAGGGGATGGAGGGAGGCGGGGTTGATTACGGTCTCCAGTGCTGACCTGGAGTCACTATAGATGCCGTAACTTGCTTCGGAACGCTTGAGGATTTCCCCAGTAGCTCGCCATATGGCCAGGAGTTCAGCCTGGTAGACTGTGCAGTACGACGATAGTTTTAACTTGAGACTTTTGGTTTCAACCTCCCCTTTCCACATGGAAAGGGCGGCACCAACTTTAGTCTCAAGTTTACTGCCGTCGGTGAAAATTCTTACTGCTTGGATGTTGTGTAAGTCAACTTGTTCCTGGTCTACCAGGCTCTCGAACTTCAGGCTCTCATGTTCAGCAGGATGTTTCATTCGAGCATAGGGTGTTACCTGCTCCACCTCCCTGTCCTCCATCGCAGAACCTGGTATTCCTCTCTTCGCCTCGTACAGGGCGGCTGCCTCCTGTATGCGGAGGTCAAGTGGCAGTATCCCGGCCAGCACTAGTGCTGAGTTCAGGGAGACGGTGCGGTACGCTTTTGTGAGTTTCTGGGCAAATCCTCGTTGTACGGCATTGAGCTGCCTTTGAACGCCAAGCTTCGTTGTTGCTGGTGCCCAGACGCTTGCAGCGTACAATATAACAGGCTCGACCGTGGCGCCATATATAATGCGCGTCACTTCTGGGCAGAGTCCCCAACTGACCCTGGCAGCTCTGGACAGCTGCTTATAAATGTTTAATGCCTTCCTGCAAACATTTGCAGTGTGGGCATTAAACGTAAGCTTGCTGTCAAGAGTGAGCCCCAGGATCTTTATCTCGTCCTTCATATTTATGTCGACCCCGCCCATGTTCAGGATTGGGGTATCGTATTTAAGTTTTCGAGTTATGACCATACCATTGGTTTTGTGAGGTGCAAAGCTCAACTTATTTTTTATACCCCACTCCCGAACATATGCGAGGGCGGCATTGGCACGTTGTGACACTTGTAGAGCCGTGTCAGCGTCAAAAACTAGCACCACGTCATCGGCAAAAGCTTGGCAATAATGACCCCTTTCCTCGAGTCCCTTCAGTAGTGGATCCAGGAGTAAGTTCCACAGAATGGGACCACCTATTGATCCCTGGACACATCCTTTGTTTGTGTCCTTGACGTATTCTTCTCCAGCATACCTCACCCTCACCTTCCTATCTTGTAGGTAGCTGTCAAGGATGCGTCGGATGTTGATTGGACACTTCTCCTCTGCCAGTCGGACTCTGATTGCGGGCCACCATGCAGAATCGAAGGCTCCCTCTATGTCCAATGATACCAATGTTGTAAGTTTTCTCTCTTCAAGCTTGTTACGAATATAATGGATCAGGTCATAGAGGGAGTCCTCGGTGCTCTTTTTGGGCATGAATCCGTACTGGCGAGGACTAAGTCTAGGGATGATGTGCCACTTCATTCTTCCAACCATCATCTTTTCAAGGATTTTCCCCAATACTGGTAGCAGACCTATAGGTCTGTACGATTTGGGATTCGTGTAGTCCTCTTTGCCTGGCTTCCTCAAAACCACTACTACGGCATCTTTCCAAATGGTAGGGAAGTGTGAGAGAGCCAGGCATTTGTTTGTCAGAGCGAGGAAGGTCTCGGGGTCATTCCCAATGGCTTGGCTGCATATGTCAGCTGTAAGGCCGTCTTTACCCGGGGCTTTTTTCGGGTTGAAGCTGTCCACCGATACTCTGAGTTCCTCTAATGTAAATGGCGGGTCATGTTGTTCACCATGCACACGTTCATTTACATGATTGGCTTCTCGACGGGTTTGCTGGTGGACAGCTTCATCCAACGACTCTGAGTCCTCAGGGTAGAAGGTTTCCGCTAATAACTTGACTGACTCCCTTGAATCCATTACTATAGCGTTTTTTACCAGTGGTATGTCCTCCTGCCTTTTGGTAGTTTTTCCTATCACTCGATATATCCCTTCCCAAACGCCTTCCTTGTCCTGTTTCTCACAAAACCCCTTCCAGCTTTCCACCTGGGCTTTCTTGGCCTTACTCTCATATTTTTCTTTTGCTTCCAGGTACTGTTCGACAACCTTCTGCCTGCGGACCGTAGCAGCACAGCGTATTCTACGTTTCCTGGTGGTGACTTCCTTCTTCAGTGCAGCCAGCTCTTCGGACCACCAAGGTAAGGTAAGTTTCTCGCAGTTTTTCTTTTTGGGTATGAGATTGTTGCATGCTTCTATTATGGTATCTGTGTAGTTTTTTATTGCTTGTTCTAGTACTGTTTTTTCTGTTATTCTTTCTATTTCCGTTTTGTTTATTTTATTTTCTGATTGTAACTGGGTCAGCTTCTCACGAAACTGACTCCAGTTTACATTTTTAGTCTGATATATTCTTGTAGTTCTTTCAATTTTCATACCCTTTGCTTTTTGCAGATTGATCCGGAACGTGATGCTGTTATGGTCCGAACTTGTCAGGTCGTCTTCCACAGTCCAGTCTTCCACCAGGGTGAGCAGGTCTTGTGTGCATGCTGTGACGTCTACGTGGCTGGTGAAGGTCTGGTTTCCTCTAACTGTGTCGAAGGTCGGTGTGTCTCCCTCGTTTAGTACCTGCAAGCCAATCTCCTCTAAAGTGCCAGCCAAGTCTTCTCCCCGGTGGTCCACTTTGTTGCTTCCCCACCAGGTACTTTTTGCGTTTGCATCACCTCCAACGATAAGCATTTGTGGCCCGAGTTCCAGCTCTACCTTCTTCAGGTGCTCCAAGTATGACTCTATGGGTAGATCTGGCTCAAAGTAAAAAGATACAACTGTAATTTCCCAGGCACTTGTTCTAATTTTCACCACAACGATGTTATTTGTGGTGAGTTTAGGGCACTGTATGATGTCTAAGTCATGGTCAAAGACAACTATTGCCGCTTTCACCGTTCCGTCACCCTGAGTTGTGCTCTGGAAAATTCTTGCCCCTCTGTAGCTCTTCATACTTTTAGATCCACCCACGTATGGCTCCTGCAGCAGCGCAAAAGCTGCCTTTCGTTCGTTGGCTTTGAGCATGAGTTCATCCGTTGCCAGCTGCTTACGTTGAAGGTTTGCTTGTATCGCTAAGTAAGATGTTTTTCTGGTAGGGATGACCCCTGCAACCACCTTAGCAGTAGGCTATACTTGCTCGGGCAAGCGCATCCCATCTCTTTCTTACTGTGCATTCTTGACTAAACGCATTGTGGCCAACAGCATCCAGTTTTGCGTGCAAACAATTGCAACACGATGGAGCCGCTCCTATAAGCCATTCTGGGCAGTCTGCTCTCATGTGGGGGCCCCCGCAATGGCAGCATTTCTCGACGGTTTCCTTACAGAAACGTCTGCCATGACCATACCCTAAACACAAGGAGCACTGCACCAATGGAGATTGGTCAGCTACCTTTACTCTCTGCAAATCGACATGAACCTCTTCAGCCTCCATCATCCGATTCCAGAGGACTGGTGACACTCTGATGACGACATGAGCCATGTGGGGGTTCCTAGTTTTCCTTCGAAATCTTATTTCCGCTCGATCATCTTTTTTGTCAAGGTTCTGGAATATGCGTCCATTTTGATTCCTCAGAGCGTTAATGATGTCCGCGTCACTGTGGAACTGGAGAACGTTCCTGAGGATCAAAAGAGGGTCCTTGTTTTGGATATCCTCGACATGTAGATGTTTCTCGGCCTTTCTAAGTCTTTCTTTGATTTCCTGCCTTCCTTCTTCTGTTCTGCACCCCACTATGATCTTTCTATCCTTTCCTTTCCTTATTTTGTCCACAGTAACTCCTCCATCCTTTGCGTTTACTGCTTCTCTTATCCTTTGTAGGACCTCTTCTCCAGTCTCTGTTTCGTCCTTAGCGGTGACGACCACTGAGTGAAGTGCTGTTTGCATAGACTGCTGCACCCTAGTGCTCGTCGCCGTTACGCTCGCATAGGATTTTTTCTCCAGACTTTCCCTTAGCTTTTCCATTTTTTCATTGTTTTCTCTCATCAGTTCTGATTGCTTTTCCAAAATTTTCTCCAGGTTGCTTGTGTCTATTTTCATTTTTGTTTCATCTTCTATTTTCTTTTGGGCGTTTTCCTTGTTCATGTCATTGGGTTTGCTTGGAGTATTCCTTCCTTTGATGGCGTCAACCTCCTTTACTAGATGGTAAAGCCTTTCCAATGCCTCCAGAACTCCATGCTTAATGTCGGTTTTGAGATTTCGGGAGTTGTTGATATGAAGTTTGGCCTTAATAAGGCAGGCCTTTGCCTCCGCCACCCTGTCCAAGCATTTGCTGCTGCCGATTTTTGGTGGGCTCCCCGTTGCTTCCGTTGTTAGCTTTCGCACGGCTGCTGGTTTGGGCTTCGGGGGAGCTGCTGGAAGGATCGTTTTCGGTGGTGTCAAACTAGTCCTGTTTGGTTTTCCAGCCTCTATTTCGGCAATGCTCTTTCTGACACTTGGTGTCGAGCCTGAAGGACCTGCCTCGACAACATTTTGTTTATTTGTCTCCATTGGAACGTCTTTCATTGGGGATTTTGTCTGCTTTGCAGGTGTCCTAAATCCGAAACCCATTAAGGTTTTGAGGGTGTGTCAACCTATACTTTATGTAGAGTCAGTGATATTAAAGAATTTTATGTTACAGATCCGCGCAGTGGGTGCCCGAACGAGTCAGCGAAAAAAGTAAGCTATAGGTTTGTAAAAGTTATAAAAAGCTCGGTTTTTGGGCACAATGGACCTAGAGTCCCGTTATATACACTATTTAAATGTAAACTTAAGAGCTAAGATAAATTTTAGAGACAAAGGCAGCCTTTGGGGCTGTATAGAGGCCACCAACAGAAATCCGAGCCTTCGGATACGAATTTTTACAATTTTAAGCTATAAAAATTTTCTTGACTCTATGTAGAGTCCGTCACTATTAACAATTTTGTAGAACAGCTAATAACTAAAAGTTTACAAAAAACCGCGTTGCAGTAGGTGCGCTGGTTCAGGAGACACAGGCAATTGAAATTTTTCAAAATGGCGGACAAAATGGCCGACAAAGTTAAAAACCTCTGTATCTTCGTCAAAAGTTGTCCCAGCGCCCTGGGAGTTGCTTCTCAAGGTTTTGCTGGATACTGCCAGCACCTTCTGGCAGTGATTTTTATTAACCAGGTTAGTTCTCTGAATTAAGCTCTAACCTCCACCAGTGTGCGGAGAAAGCACTGCCCGCATACACACAGAAAATCCCAGCTCTCTCCGTCCAGGGGGGCCAAAGATACGGCTGTTTTAGTAAAAACAAGATGGCGTCCAAGATGGCGGATGGAATATTCGAACGTCAATTCCCGGCTTAATTTTGGTCGCAGAAAGCTGGGGTTTGGACTGTTGTGATGTCCTCGTCAAGATCTACCCCCTGGTGGCGCCAAAAGTGAATTTAAAAAGCTACAAAATTTTGGATATTTTACGTAAAATCCGGGTAGGGTAGGTCTCGACGATGCCAAAAGTGAAAACCGCAAGTTGAAACAATAGTCGGTTCCAGAGATAAACAATTTTAAAAAAATACAAGATGGTGGCCAAGATGGCCGACCAAAGTCTAACTTCGGCCGTTTACGACCGAATAGTTCGGTGTTTGGGCTCGTTGGATAGGTATTTTCAAGCCCAGTCTAATGCAAGTGTTAGTTTTACAAAAAAGTTGAACCCTGATTTTTAAAATTGAAAAAAACCAATTTTTTCGCAAAGATGAAGCTTAACGAGTCAATTTTAGCTAAATTTGGAAAGTAAAAACGGATTATATACAAAGAACAGACGGGATAAAATGTACAATCATTCAAATTTACCTATCTACTGTATTAATGGAACCTCGTGGTGACCTTCAAATTTCAAAATTAAATAAAACGAAAACCAGCTGATAAACACAAACTGATTTTTTAGGAGATGGTAGAAGACCAGAACTTTAACAGGTAGAAATATTAAAAACTATGTGTTACAGATCTTTCTTATGAGATATTAAAATTTTAAAAACCGTAAAATTTAAAAAGTCTATAAATTTGCAAAAACTTAACTTTTTTTCAGTTTTCAAGTGCCTCCGGGGTGTCAGCTATGATGTCCTTAAGATTCCGGTGTCAGCTATCATCTATCAGCTCGAGATCACTGACCTCGCCGCCACGTGCTTTTTGTTTTTTTTGCCGATTACTCCGCACTCCTGTGCGGGAAAAATCGGCAAATATCGTCGTCTTCTAGAGCTCCTGAAGGCCTTCCAGTAGGCACTTAGAAAAGGGTATGTTGTCGCTGCCAATCCTGAGATATGCCACGTTTTTCAAAAATTTAACCTCAAAAAACCACTTTTTGTTGAATAACTTTCACAGAACTTTAGGTATCACTGCGCGGTTTTCACAAACTTATGCGCCTTGGGCTTCCGCGTATTTTGGTGTATCACTCGGGTATATTTCAGCGAAAAAACTTATTTTTGGGAATTTTTGAACGCGGAGTAGCTCAATTTCGTGGCTCTCTCAACTGCGGTTGGGTTAGGTTAGGTTAGGTTAGGTTAGGTTAGGTTAGGTTAGGTTAGGTTAGGTTAGGTTAGGTTAGGTTAGGTTAGGTTAGGTTAGGTTAGGTTAGGTTAGGTTAGGTTAGGTTAGGTTAGGTTAGGTTAGGTTAGGTTAGGTTAGGTTAGGTTAGGTTAGGTTAGGTTAGGTTAGGTTAGGTTAGGTTAGGTTAGGTTAGGTTAGGTTAGGTTAGGTTAGGTTAGGTTAGGTTAGGTTAGGTTAGGTTAGGTTAGGTTAGGTTAGGTTAGGTTAGGTTAGGTTAGGTTAGGTTAGGTTAGGTTAGGTTAGGTTAGGTTAGGTTAGGTTAGGTTAGGTTAGGTTAGGTTAGGTTAGGTTAGGTTAGGTTAGGTTAGGTTAGGTTAGGTTAGGTTAGGTTAGGTTAGGTTAGGTTAGGTTAGGTTAGGTTAGGTTAGGTTAGGTTAGGTTAGGTTAGGTTAGGTTAGGTTAGGTTAGGTTAGGTTAGGTTAGGTTAGGTTAGGTTAGGTTAGGTTAGGTTAGGTTAGGTTAGGTTAGGTTAGGTTAGGTTAGGTTAGGTTAGGTTAGGTTAGGTTAGGTTAGGTTAGGTTAGGTTAGGTTAGGTTAGGTTAGGTTAGGTTAGGTTAGGTTAGGTTAGGTTAGGTTAGGTTAGGTTAGGTTAGGTTAGGTTAGGTTAGGTTAGGTTAGGTTAGGTTAGGTTAGGTTAGGTTAGGTTAGGTTAGGTTAGGTTAGGTTAGGTTAGGTTAGGTTAGGTTAGGTTAGGTTAGGTTAGGTTAGGTTAGGTTAGGTTAGGTTAGGTTAGGTTAGGTTAGGTTAGGTTAGGTTAGGTTAGGTTAGGTTAGGTTAGGTTAGGTTAGGTTAGGTTAGGTTAGGTTAGGTTAGGTTAGGTTAGGTTAGGTTAGGTTAGGTTAGGTTAGGTTAGGTTAGGTTAGGTTAGGTTAGGTTAGGTTAGGTTAGGTTAGGTTAGGTTAGGTTAGGTTAGGTTAGGTTAGGTTAGGTTAGGTTAGGTTAGGTTAGGTTAGGTTAGGTTAGGTTAGGTTAGGTTAGGTTAGGTTAGGTTAGGTTAGGTTAGGTTAGGTTAGGTTAGGTTAGGTTAGGTTAGGTTAGGTTAGGTTAGGTTAGGTTAGGTTAGGTTAGGTTAGGTTAGGTTAGGTTAGGTTAGGTTAGGTTAGGTTAGGTTAGGTTAGGTTAGGTTAGGTTAGGTTAGGTTAGGTTAGGTTAGGTTAGGTTAGGTTAGGTTAGGTTAGGTTAGGTTAGGTTAGGTTAGGTTAGGTTAGGTTAGGTTAGGTTAGGTTAGGTTAGGTTAGGTTAGGTTAGGTTAGGTTAGGTTAGGTTAGGTTAGGTTAGGTTAGGTTAGGTTAGGTTAGGTTAGGTTAGGTTAGGTTAGGTTAGGTTAGGTTAGGTTAGGTTAGGTTAGGTTAGGTTAGGTTAGGTTAGGTTAGGTTAGGTTAGGTTAGGTTAGGTTAGGTTAGGTTAGGTTTTTTTTTTTTTTTTTTTTTTTTCCTGTCCGGGCGCTAAGGCCCGGCCCGCGAGCTAGCCTGTCCGGGAGCGCCATATCCCGGCCCGCGAGCTATCTTATATCTACCCCTGACATTGTCAGAGTCTTTCATTACTCTTTCTTTCATCTCTCTCTCTGTCTTAACAGGATCCTTTCAATCTTCTTTACCATCAGGACAGTTTCTGGGTTTTCTTATATCTAGTTCTTTATTTTTATTAATTCCATGTCTTATTTCTAGGAAATGATTTCATATAAAGGGTTTCTTATCTAATACAGTTTTATCTTATTATTTATTTTGAGTTAACAATTTCATGACTTTCTTATTTCTTAGGTCTATTTTTATTCTGTTTTATTTTACATATTTACTTATAAATAATTACACATTTGCACACAGTTAAGGTATTGTTATTTGTACATTTACCCATTTCAGTTTAGAGGCTACATTTTAATATTATGCTTATATATATAAATTATTATATATATTCATCATATATTGCTTAAACTATTTATTTCTGCTTATTACTTTTAAACTTATATATGTACAGAATTTCAAAAACTTTGGACGGTTGTTTTTGTCCTCCATAATTTTGTGTATGTTATCTACAGTTAGTTTTAAATCCATTTCTTGTTCTACCTCGTATCTCTCAGAGCCATATGCCGGGCACTCTAGCAGTATGTGTGCCACAGTTTCCTCTCTCCCGGGTTCGCATATGCACGATGGGTCCTCCTTACACTTGAACCGGTTCAAGTATTCGGAGAACCCACCATGCCCTGTCATGAACTGCGTTACGACGCCGGTTGGTTGAAGCTTTCTCACTATCTTATAAGCTTCGACGGCGTTGGGGAAAAACATTTTCGTAACTGCGGCCGTTTGACCCGACATGTACCTTTGGTTCCATTCGTCAAGGGACTCCATACGGATTTGTCGCTTGACGAATGAAACCGGGCACATGTCGTAATCTGGTTTTCGCTTCACCGAGTGCGCCGCTTCTTTGGCCAGCTCGTCTGCACGCTCGTTTCCTTCTAGCCCTGCGTGTGCTTTGATCCAGAATAGGGTCACTGCCTTATTCTGGAGTCGGGCTGCTGCGATATTTCTCCTAGTCTCTACTGCCAAGGAGTGAAGGGAACTGGGGTTTGTGATAGTTTCCAGCGAGGATCTGGAGTCGCTATAGACACCGAATGAGCTTTCTGTGCGCTGGAGGATCACCCTCGTGGCCTTACATATGGCCATGAGTTCCGCCTGGTAGACCGTGCAGTAAGATGGTAGCTTAAGTTTGATGGCTTTGGCTTCAGCTGCACTCTCCCATAGGGATAATGCAGCTCCAACCTCACCATCAATCTTGCTACCATCGGTGAAAATCCGGACTGCTTGGTCGTTGTGGTCGTCCACTTGTTGTTGGTCTAACAGGCTCACAAACTCCAGGCTCATATGTTCTGCCGGGTGATCCATCATAGCATATGGCACGGTGCGCTCTACCTCCCTGTCTCCTAGTTCTAGCCGGGGTACTCCTCTCTTGGCCTCATAAAGGGCGGCTGCCTCTCTAATCCGGATGTCGAGTGGAAGTATCCCGGCCAGCACCAGCGCCGAGTTCAGGGAGACAGTGCGGTATGCTCTGCATAGTTTTTGAGCGAACCCCCTCTGCACAGCATTTAGTTTACGCTGCACCCCCAGTTTCTCCGTGGCCTGTGCCCATGCACTGGCCGCGTACAAGACTACTGGCTCCACTGTCGCCGTGTAGATGATCCGGACAACTTCCGGGTGGAGCCCCCAGCTGACCTTCGCTGCTCTGGAGAGCTGCTTGAAATTATTTACGGCTTTCCTGCAGACCTCTGCAGCATGCGTGTTGAACGTAAGCTTGTGGTCGATGGTAAGACCCAAAATTTTGATCTCAGGAGACACGCTTATGTCGACCCCGCCCATTCTCAGCAGTGGGGTGTCATATTTTAGCTTCCTTGTAATGATCATAGCTTTGGTTTTATTTGGAGCAAATTTTAGCTTGTTCTTGACACCCCACTCCTGAACATGGGCGAGGGCGGCATTTGCCCGTCTCTGAACTTCGGTCGCCGTGTCCCCATCAAAGATCAACACCACATCGTCTGCAAAGGCCTGGCAGTAGTCGCCCCGCGCTTCCAATTCCCTCAATAGAGGATTCAGCAGAAGATTCCACAGAATAGGACCTCCAATTGACCCCTGGACACACCCCTTATTGGTACTCTTCGTGTACTCTTCTCCCGCGTATCTTACTCTGACCCTTCTGTTATCAAGGTAGCTGTCAACTATCCTACGAATGTTGACAGGGCATTCCTCTTCCGCCAATCGTACTTTTATCGCAGGCCACCATGCGCTGTCGAAGGCTCCCTCTATGTCCAGTGAGATCATTGTGATGAGCTTTTTAGCTACTAGCTTTCCACGTATGTAGTTCATCAAATCATAGAGGGAGTCCTCGGTACTCTTCTGGGGCATAAAGCCGTATTGGCGGGGGCTCATTTTTGGGAGTAAGTGCCACTTCAGCCTTCGCACAATCATCTTCTCCAAAATCTTTCCCATCACTGGAAGAAGGCCTATCGGTCTGTAGGACTTGGGGTTGCTGTAAGAGTCCTTTCCCGGCTTTCTGAGTACTACTACCGTTGCCTCCTTCCAGATGTTGGGAAAGTGATGGTGTTCCAGGCATTTGTTCAGTATCGTGAGGTTCAGGTCGAGGTCACTGAACACGACACGCCGGCAGATGTCAGCCGTGAGACCATCCACACCCGGGGCTTTCTTTGGATTGAAGCTTTCCGTTGCAGCTCGTAGCTCCTCCTTGGTAAACGGTGGATCATGTTTTTCATCATGAACCGGGCCGTTTACCCGGTTTGCTCTATCTCTGGTCTGCATGTGGATTGGCGTTTCTCCTTCCTCAGTATCCTCGGGGTAGAAAGTCTCTGCCAACAATCTGGTGGATTCCTTCGGGTCCAATGTTTGTCCGTCTTTTACCAGGGGCATGTCCTCTTGTCTTTTGGTTGTCCTCCCAATGACCCTATATATTCCCTCCCAGACACCCTCTCCGTCCTGCTTTTCACAAAACTCTTTCCAACTCCTTGTTTGGGCCTTCTGGGCTTCAGTTTCATAATTTTCTTTTTCTTGCAGGTACTCACGGATAACCTTGGCTTTCCGGACCGGTGCTGCACATCGGATTCTGCGCTTCATAGTGGTGACCTTCTTCTTCATTTCAGCGAGTTCTTCGGACCACCACGGCAGGGTAAGTTTTTCGTTTGATTTCTTTATTGGTATAGCTTCTTTGCATGCTTGCTTAATTATATCCATATATTTACTAACTATTTCCTCTAACTCTGTTTTACTGTTAATTTTGTACATTTCTGTTTTGGTAATATTATTTTCTATTTTAAATTGGTCGAGTTTCTCAAGAAACTTGTTCCAATTTGCTTTCTTTGTATTATATAGCCTTGTGGTTCTTTGTACATTTAAGCCTTTTGATTTGGTGAGTCTAATTTTGAAGGTGATGGCGTTGTGGTCCGAGTTTACTAGGTCTTCATCGACTCTCCAGTCTTCCACTAAGCTGAGCAGATCTTCAGTGCAGGCCGTAATGTCAACGTAGCTGGTGTACGTCCGGTTTCCCCTAACAGTGTCGAAGGTAGGAGCTTCGCCATCGTTAAGCACCTGCAAGTTCATCTCTTCCAGAATGCCAGACATGTCTTCGCCCCTATGGTCTACAATAGGGCTACCCCACCAGATGTTCTTTGAGTTGGAATCGCCACCCATTATGATTCTCGTAGATCCAAGCTTGTCCCCAATCTGTTTGAGCTGCTCCAGGTATGGCCCAATGGGCTGGTCAGGTTCAAAGTAGAAAGAGACTGCGGTGATCTCCCAGGCACCAGTCCTTATCCTCACCACTACGATGTTGTTCGTGGTGAGTTCAGGGCACTGTATAACGTCCATGTCGTGGTCGAAAACCACTATGGCTGCTTTTACAGTACCCTCTCCTGGACTAGTGCTCTGGAAGACTCTCGCCCCTCTGTAACTTTTCATACTTCTTACCGCACCCACATACGGTTCCTGGAGCAGCGCGAATGCCACTTGCTTTTTATTAGCCTCTATCATCAGCTCATCGGTAGCTAATCTTTTCCTTTGAAGGTTGGCTTGGACCACGAGATGGGGTTTTAAAGTTATTGGGGTAACCGTCTTGTGTGCAACGTTATTGCCATAGGTGCCCTCAGCAATACGCAATGGTGGCTCTAGCCAGTGCGTCCCACTTCCTCCTCACTGGACACTCCTGGCTAAACGCGCCGTGATCCACCACTGCATGTTTGGCACGTTTACAGTTGCTGCATGTCGGAGCAATCCCGGCGAGCCAGTCGGCGCACTCTGTCCTCATGTGAGGTCCCCCGCAGTGGCTGCATATTTCCACTGTTTCCTTACAGAATCGCCTGCCGTGGCCGTAACCCAGGCACAGCGAGCACTGTACTAGCGGGGATTGGTCGGCCACTCTGATCTTCTGCAGGTCGATTTGGATGTCTTCTGCATCCAGCATCAGCAGGTTAGGTTAGGTTAGGTTAGGTTAGGTTAGGTTAGGTTAGGTTAGGTTAGGTTAGGTTAGGTTAGGTTAGGTTAGGTTAGGTTAGGTTAGGTTAGGTTAGGTTAGGTTAGGTTAGGTTAGGTTAGGTTAGGTTAGGTTAGGTTAGGTTAGGTTAGGTTAGGTTAGGTTAGGTTAGGTTAGGTTAGGTTAGGTTAGGTTAGGTTAGGTTAGGTTAGGTTAGGTTAGGTTAGGTTAGGTTAGGTTAGGTTAGGTTAGGTTAGGTTAGGTTAGGTTAGGTTAGGTTAGGTTAGGTTAGGTTAGGTTAGGTTAGGTTAGGTTAGGTTAGGTTAGGTTAGGTTAGGTTAGGTTAGGTTAGGTTAGGTTAGGTTAGGTTAGGTTAGGTTAGGTTAGGTTAGGTTAGGTTAGGTTAGGTTAGGTTAGGTTAGGTTAGGTTAGGTTAGGTTAGGTTAGGTTAGGTTAGGTTAGGTTAGGTTAGGTTAGGTTAGGTTAGGTTAGGTTAGGTTAGGTTAGGTTAGGTTAGGTTAGGTTAGGTTAGGTTAGGTTAGGTTAGGTTAGGTTAGGTTAGGTTAGGTTAGGTTAGGTTAGGTTAGGTTAGGTTAGGTTAGGTTAGGTTAGGTTAGGTTAGGTTAGGTTAGGTTAGGTTAGGTTAGGTTAGGTTAGGTTAGGTTAGGTTAGGTTAGGTTAGGTTAGGTTAGGTTAGGTTAGGTTAGGTTAGGTTAGGTTAGGTTAGGTTAGGTTAGGTTAGGTTAGGTTAGGTTAGGTTAGGTTAGGTTAGGTTAGGTTAGGTTAGGTTAGGTTAGGTTAGGTTAGGTTAGGTTAGGTTAGGTTAGGTTAGGTTAGGTTAGGTTAGGTTAGGTTAGGTTAGGTTAGGTTAGGTTAGGTTAGGTTAGGTTAGGTTAGGTTAGGTTAGGTTAGGTTAGGTTAGGTTAGGTTAGGTTAGGTTAGGTTAGGTTAGGTTAGGTTAGGTTAGGTTAGGTTAGGTTAGGTTAGGTTAGGTTAGGTTAGGTTAGGTTAGGTTAGGTTAGGTTAGGTTAGGTTTTTTTTTTTTTTTTTTTTTTTTTTTTTTTTTTTTTTTTCCCTGTCCGGGAGCTATGTCCCGGCCCGCGAGCTATCCTACTTATTCCTCTGACGTGATCAGAGTTTTTATTTATCAAAATGGATGAATGGGATAGGGTTAAGGGTTTACTTAATTCTAACGTCTTTATTATTTATTACATAGTATTTAAGTTTATCATTTTTTCTTCTCCCTTTATGTTCGTTACATTTGTGTGTACTATGGGATCGAGGGTAATTTTAGTTTACATATTTTCTTACTTTCTACTTTATATATTATATGGGTTCTATCATTTAACTTTTTATTTTATCTTATGTCTAACATTTTACGATAACTTTTATTTTTACTATATTTTCTATTTTCTTACATGTACATTGCTTATTTATTTGTTACTGTTTACATATGTATGCTTATATATATAACTATTATATATATTCATCATATTTTGCTTAAACTTTATTTCTTTTTATCACTCTACTTGTCACTTTTGTACAAAAGTTTAAGAATAGCGGCCGGTTTATCTTGTCCTTCATAATGTGTTTAATGTTTTCTTGGTTTATTGTAACGTCTAACAGCTGTTCCAGATCAAATCTTTCTGAACCATACACCGGGCATTCGAGTATTATGTGAGCTGGCGTTTCGTCTTTACAGGGATCGCATATACACGATGGGTTCTCCTTACACTTAAATCGGCTTAGGTATTGGGAGAACCCACCGTGTCCCGTCATTATTTGTGTCGTTATGCTAGTTGGCTCAAGCTTCCTCGTTATGTTATACGCCTCGATTGCGTCCGGAAAAAATATTTTCGTCACAGCGGCTGTTTCACCTAACTTGTATCTACGGTTCCATTCGTCAAGCGACTTCGCACGGATTAGTCGCTTGGCGAATGATACCGGGCATTGGTCGTAGTCTGGTCTTGTTTTTGATTTTAGAGCGGCGTCTTTCGCAAGCTGGTCTGCGCGCTCGTTGCCCTCTAACCCTGCATGTGCTTTGATCCAGAATAAGGTGATTTCCTTATTCTGGATTCTACAGTTCTTGATGTTCTGTCTTGTTCTTACTGCTAGAGGATTGAGGGAGCTCTGGTTTGTGATGGTTTCCAGAGCAGACCTTGAGTCGCTGTAAACGCCAAAAGTTGCTTCCGTACGTTTTATTATGAGCTCTGTTGCTCTGCATATGGCCAAGAGTTCTGCCTGGTACACCGTGCAATACGATGATAGCTTGATTTTAAGGGTTTTGGTTTCAGCTTCGCCATTCCAAAATGATAGCGCTGCTCCAACCTTGCCCTCAATCTTGCTACCATCTGTGAATATCCGGACTGCCTGATTGTTGTTGTCCTCCACTTGCTGTTGGTCTACCAGGCTCATGAACTCAAGGCACATATGATCTGCTGGGTGCTCTATTGAGGTGTAGTTGACCACACGTTCTACCTCTCTGTCCCCCAGCGCCAGCTCAGGCCGAGATATTCCTCTTTTAGTTTCATACAGGACGGCTGCCTCTTGAATCCTAAGATCGAGAGGCAGTATACCAGCCAGAACCAGCGCCGAGTTGAGAGAGACTGTGCGGTATGCCCTAGTCAGCTTCTGAGCGAAGCCCCTCTGCACGGCGTTCAGTTGCTTCTGCAGTCCAAGCTTCGTGGTTGCCTGTGCCCATGCACTTGCTGCATACATGATTACGGGCTCCACGGTTGCTGTGTAAATCAGCCGGATCACCTCTGGATGAAGTCCCCAGCTTACTTTGGCTGCTCTAGACAGCTGCTTGTAGATGTTAAGGGCTTTCCTGCAGACTTCGCCAACGTGCTGTTTAAATGACAGCTTGTGGTCGATGGTGAGGCCCAAGATTTTAATTTCGGAAGACATACCAATGTCGATCCCCCCCATCTTCAGCAGTGGTGTGTCATACTTTAGCTTTCTTGTTATGAGCATTGCTTTGGTTTTGTGTGGTGCGAATTTCAGCTTGTTTTTGACACCCCACTCCTGGACATGGTTGAGAGCGGCATTGGCTTGTCTTTGGACTTCGAGTGCTGTATCGCCATCGAAAACCAGCACAACGTCGTCGGCAAAAGCCTGGCAGTAATCACCCCGAGCTACTAATTGCTTCAGCAAGGGATCTAGTAGTAAGTTCCATAGGATTGGTCCTCCGATTGATCCCTGCACGCAGCCTTTGTTGGTTATTCTGGTGTGCTCTTCCCCTGCGTATCTCACCTTTACTTTTCTGTTTTGCAGGTAGCTGTCCACGACCCTCCTGAGGTTGACCGGGCACCCTTCTTCCGCAAGCCTTGTTCTGATGGCTGGCCACCACGCACTGTCGAAGGCTCCCTCTATGTCCAGTGATATCAGCGTAACCAGTTTTTTCGCTTTAAGTTTCCCACGTATATGGTTCATCAGGTCATAGAGGGAGTCTTCGGTACTCTTTTGGGGCATAAAGCCATATTGTCGAGAGCTTGTCCTGGGGATTAAGTGCCATTTCAACCGCCTCACGATCATTTTCTCGAATAGTTTTCCCATAACTGGTAGTAGGCCTATTGGCCTATATGACTTGGGGAGCGTATAGGTATCTTTCCCGGGCTTTCTTAATACCACCACCGTGGCCTCCTTCCAGATCTTCGGGAATAGGCTCAGCTCCAAGCACTTGTTAATGATCGCGAGGTTCAGGTCTAGGTCACTGAGCACCGCTTGGCCGCAGATGTCGGCCGTGAACCCGTCCGAACCCGGGGCCTTCTTTGGGTTGAAGGTCGCTACTGCAGCTCTTAGCTCTTCCTTGGTAAACGGTGGGTCATGTTTTTCATCATAGGCCCAGTCGTTTACCTGGTCAGCTATTTTCCTGGTCTGCTTATGTTCTGCGCCTTCCCCCTCTTCTGTATCGTCTGGGTAAAAGGTCTCGGCCAACATCATGCATGATTCCTTTGGATCGAGGACCTTTCCATCCTTCACCAACGGCAAGTCCTCTGCTCTTTTGGTGGTTCTGCCAATTACTCTGTAGATGCCCTCCCATAGTCCTTCCTTGTCCTGCCTTTCACAAAACCCTTTCCAACTCCCTATCTGGGCCCTCTTGGCTTCGCTCTCATATTTTTCTTTTGCTTGCAGGTACTCTTCGACGACCATTGCTCTCCGGACCGGCGCTGCACATCGGATTCTACGCTTTTTGGTGGTGACTTCTTTCTTCAACGCAGCGAGTTCTTTGGACCACCACGGCAGGGTAAGTTTTTCTTTTATTTTTTGGTTAGGTTAGGTTAGGTTAGGTTAGGTTAGGTTAGGTTAGGTTAGGTTAGGTTAGGTTAGGTTAGGTTAGGTTAGGTTAGGTTAGGTTAGGTTAGGTTAGGTTAGGTTAGGTTAGGTTAGGTTAGGTTAGGTTAGGTTAGGTTAGGTTAGGTTAGGTTAGGTTAGGTTAGGTTAGGTTAGGTTAGGTTAGGTTAGGTTAGGTTAGGTTAGGTTAGGTTAGGTTAGGTTAGGTTAGGTTAGGTTAGGTTAGGTTAGGTTAGGTTAGGTTAGGTTAGGTTAGGTTAGGTTAGGTTAGGTTAGGTTAGGTTAGGTTAGGTTAGGTTAGGTTAGGTTAGGTTAGGTTAGGTTAGGTTAGGTTAGGTTAGGTTAGGTTAGGTTAGGTTAGGTTAGGTTAGGTTAGGTTAGGTTAGGTTAGGTTAGGTTAGGTTAGGTTAGGTTAGGTTAGGTTAGGTTAGGTTAGGTTAGGTTAGGTTAGGTTAGGTTAGGTTAGGTTAGGTTAGGTTAGGTTAGGTTAGGTTAGGTTAGGTTAGGTTAGGTTAGGTTAGGTTAGGTTAGGTTAGGTTAGGTTAGGTTAGGTTAGGTTAGGTTAGGTTAGGTTAGGTTAGGTTAGGTTAGGTTAGGTTAGGTTAGGTTAGGTTAGGTTAGGTTAGGTTAGGTTAGGTTAGGTTAGGTTAGGTTAGGTTAGGTTAGGTTAGGTTAGGTTAGGTTAGGTTAGGTTAGGTTAGGTTAGGTTAGGTTAGGTTAGGTTAGGTTAGGTTAGGTTAGGTTAGGTTAGGTTAGGTTAGGTTAGGTTAGGTTAGGTTAGGTTAGGTTAGGTTAGGTTAGGTTAGGTTAGGTTAGGTTAGGTTAGGTTAGGTTAGGTTAGGTTAGGTTAGGTTAGGTTAGGTTAGGTTAGGTTAGGTTAGGTTAGGTTAGGTTAGGTTAGGTTAGGTTAGGTTAGGTTAGGTTAGGTTAGGTTAGGTTAGGTTAGGTTAGGTTAGGTTAGGTTAGGTTAGGTTAGGTTAGGTTAGGTTAGGTTAGGTTAGGTTAGGTTAGGTTAGGTTAGGTTAGGTTAGGTTAGGTTAGGTTAGGTTAGGTTAGGTTAGGTTAGGTTAGGTTAGGTTAGGTTAGGTTAGGTTAGGTTAGGTTAGGTTAGGTTAGGTTAGGTTAGGTTAGGTTAGGTTAGGTTAGGTTAGGTTAGGTTAGGTTAGGTTAGGTTAGGTTAGGTTAGGTTAGGTTTTTTTTTTTTTTTATTCCTGTCCGGGAGCGATGTCCCGGCCCGCGAGCTATCCTACATCTCCCTCTGACGTGATCAGAGTCATTATTTTCTAGTTTATGGGATGGGTTCTGGGGTTTCTTTAATAATATCTTTATACATTATTGTATCTTAATTCTATCTTTTCACAATATTACCTTAATCTATGTATATTTAATCTTGTCTTATTATTTTATACAGTTCTAATTGGACTTATAATTACTTTTTCTTATATATCATTTACTTAAATGCTAGTCTAATATATATCTTCTTATATATATTAACTACATTACTTATCTATCTTTACTTATTTCTTTTTATTACTTTATTTGCGATGTTTTCGCAATACGATAAAAACTTTTCCCTTTTGGGTTTGTCGATCAGCAGCTCATTTATGGTATCTGAATTTAGTGATATGTTTAATTCGTGTTCTAGGTTGTATCTCTCTTTTCCGTAAGTGGGGCACTCGAGCAAAATGTGTGGAACAGTTTCCTTTATGCCGGGTTCGCAGATGCACGATGGGTCTTCCCTACACTTAAATCGATTCAAGTATTCCGAAAACCCACCGTGCCCCGTCATAACCTGTGTAAGTACTCCGGCTGGCTCTATCTGTCTTATTGTTTTAAAAGCTTGCACTGCGTCTGGGAAAAATATTTTAGTAACCGATGCCGTCTCACCTGTTTTATATCTCCGATTCCATTCATCGAGCGTCCCCGCGCGGATTTGACGCTTGATGAATGAAATCGGACACTGATCGTAATCGGGCTGGGTTTTGGTCTTCAGAGCTGCGTCCTTAGCCAGCTCATCTGCCCTCTCGTTTCCCTCTAACCCTGTGTGCGCCTTTATCCAATAGAGCACCACGTTTTTATTCTGTTGCTTGCTCATTCTTAGGTTGTTTCGGATTTCTACAGCCAGAGGGTGAATGGTACTGTGGTTGGTAATCGTTTCTAGCGAGGACCTTGAGTCGCTGTAAACTCCAAAAGTCTTTTCCGGGCTCTTCAGGATTTCCCTCGTGGCCTTGCATATGGCCAGTAATTCAGCTTGGTAGACCGTGCAGTAGGACGACAGTTTTAATTTGTGGGATTTCTTTTCAGCTTCATTGTTCCACAGGGACAACGCTGCTCCAACTTTACCTTCAATTTTACTGCCGTCCGTGAATATCCTGATTGCGTGGTTACTGTGCATATCTAGTTGTTGTTGGTCTACCAATGATATGAATTCTAAGTCCATATGCTTAGCCGGATGAGGTTTGTCAACGAACGCGGTCATTTGCTCCACGTCCCTGTCTCCAGGTACCAGCTGGGACACCCCCTTCTTGGCCTCATACAGAGCAGCTGCCTCTTGTATTCTTAGGTCAAGGGGGAGTATCCCAGCCAGCACCAAAGCCGAGTGAAGGGAGACGGTGCGGTAGGCTCTGCATAGTTTCTGGGCAAAGCCTCTTTGGACCACGTTCAGCTGTTTCTGAATGCCCAGTCTTTGGGTTGCTGGCGCCCAGACGCTCGCTGCGTACATGATGACTGGTTCAACCACGGCTAAGTAAATGGTGCGGATGATCTCAGGGTGGAGGCCCCAGTTAATCTTGGCGGCTCTTGACAACTGCTTGTATAGGTTCAACGCTTTCCTACATACATTTGCTGCGTGACTGTTGAACGTCAGCTTGTTGTCAATTGTGAGCCCCAAGATTTTAAACTCTTTCGACATGCTTATGTCGATCCCGCCCATGTTCAGGAGTGGGGTGTCGTATTTGAGTTTTCGCGTAAGTATCATTGCGTTCGTCTTATGTGGTGCAAATTTTAGTTTGTTTCTGATTCCCCAATCCTGAACATATGCGAGAGCGGCATTCGCACATCGTTGCACCTCCATCGCTGTGTCTCCGTGAAACACCAAGACTACGTCATCTGCAAACGCCTGACAATAGTCCCCCCTCTGTTCCAGACCTTTGAGTAGTGAGTCGAGGAGCAGATTCCAGAGGATAGGGCCGCCAATTGATCCCTGCACACATCCTTTGCTTGGTGTCCTTTCGATCTCCTCGCCTGCATACCGAACTTTAACCTTTCGATCTTCCAGGTAGCTGTCTATGGTCCTCCTGATGTTAAGTGGACATTCTTCTTCGGCCAATCGGATTCTTATGGCTGGCCACCATGCGCTGTCAAAGGCTCCCTCTATGTCGAGTGATATCATGGTAATGAGTTTTTTGAGATTCAGCTTTTCGCGTATGTATTTTAAAAGGACATAGAGAGAGTCTTCTGTGCTCTTTTGAGGCATGAATCCGTATTGGCGGTTGCTCAATCTAGGAATAAGGTGCCATTTTATACGACCTACCAACATTTTTTCCAGGATTTTTCCCATCACTGGCAACAGTCCTATAGGCCTATGGGATTTGGGATTTGTGTAATTTCCTTTTCCTGGTTTCCTAAGGACCACCACTGTTGCCTCTTTCCAGACCTTGGGAAAGAAGCCTAGTTCTAGGCACTTGTTTGCCAGTGATAGAAAGAGACCTAGGTCTTGCATAATTCCATGTTTGCAGATATCGGATGTTAAACCATCTGATCCTGGGGCTTTTTTGGGGTTGAAGCTGTTCGCTGCGGCTTTGACCTCTTCAGAGGTAAACGGAGGGTCATGGTTTTCATCATGCCCCGTCCTGTTTAGTTGTTCAGCCATGTCCCTTACTCGCCGGTGATCTGCATTATCATCCTCTGTTTTATCCTCTGGGTAGAAGGTTTCTGCAATCAATCTGGCAGATTCCTTCGGATTTAGCACCTTTCCTTCCCTGACCATGGGAAGATCTTCCTCCCTCTTAGTCGTTCTACCTATGATCCGATATATTCCTTCCCACATTCCTTCCTTTTCCTGTTTACCACAGAAATCCTTCCAGCTTCCTATCTGGGCTGTTTTAGCCGTTTGTTCATACTGTTCTTTTGCTTGCAGGTACTCATCGACGACTTTCTGTCTCCGGACCGGCGCTGCACATCGGATTCTCCGCTTCCTGGTGGCGACCTCCATCTTCAGCTTGGCAAGTTCTTCAGACCACCATGGCAGGGTAAGTTTACAGTTCATTTTCTTTTTGGGAATACTACTATTGCTTGCTTGTGTTATAATACGTGTGTATAGTTCTATTTTGCGCTCTAATTCTAATTTGTCTCTAATTTTTTCAATATTTTCCTTATTAAAATTTTCTTCTTCCAGAAATTGAGCCATTTTCTCATGAAAATGGCTCCAATTTGCTTTTTTACTATTAAAAATTCTTGTTGTTCTACTGATATCTATTCCTTTTGCTTTTGTCAATCTTAGACCGAATGTTATTGTGTTGTGGTCTGAACTTGTCATGTTTTCGTCTACCCTCCAGTCTTCCACCAGGAACAGCATCTCTTCTGTGCAGGCCGTGACATCTATAAAGCTGGTGTAAGTTTTGTTCCCTCGTATGGTATAAAAGGTCGGGATGTCTCCGGCGTTGAGTACCTGCATGCTCATGTCTTCCAAAGCTCCGGCTGTTTCCTCTCCTCTGTGGTCCACAATTTTGCTGCCCCACCAGGAACTCTTTGCGTTTGCATCTCCACCCATTATGATCTTTCTCGATCCGACGTTTTGTTCTATCCTCTTTAACCGCTCCAGGTATGGCTGGATGTCTTGTGGATCTGGTTCAAGGTAGAATGAGACCACCACGATCTCCCAGGCACTGGTCCTTATTTTTACCACTACGATGTTGTTTGTAGTAAAGTCTGGGCATTGGATAACGTCCATTTCATTGTCAAATACAGCAATTGCTGCTTTGATGGTTCCGTCTCCTTGGTTAGTGCACTGAAAGATTCGTACTCCCCTGTAGTCCTTCATTCTACCTATCCCCCCCACATACGGTTCCTGGAGGAGTGCAAAGGCCATCTTCTTCTCGATTGCCGCAAGCATTATCTCATTTGTTGCCAGTTCCTTTCGCTGCAAGTTCGCTTGGGCTACAAAGTATGGCCTTGCAGTTGTTGAGGCTGATTTTACGCCGGGGACCACTTTAACAGTACGCTATGGTGGCTCTAGCCAGAGCCTCCCACTTTCTTCTAATCGTGCATTCTTGGCTAAAGGCGTTGTGGTCAGTCTTGTCCATCTTTGCGTGCATGCAGTTGCAGCACGACGGGGCCGTCCCGGCAAGCCAATCGGCGCAGTCCATCTTCATGTGGGGTCCCCCACAATGGCTACATCTCTCCAGCGTCTCTTTGCAGAAGCGTCTACCATGTCCGTACCCCAGGCAAAGCGAGCACTGGACTAAAGGCGACTGGTCAGCCGCTCTGACTCGCTGGAGGTCAATCAGTACGGATCCCGCTTCTGTAATTCGCTGCCATATTTTAGGGGACACCCTCATTATGATGTGGTGTGTGTGGGGGTTTCGAGCACGTTTTTTGTATACTATTTCCATCTTTTGGTCTCTTTCCTTCCGAATATTTTCATTTTGACTTATCAGGGCGTTGAGGACATCTTCGTCACTGTTGCATTTGAGCACGTCCCTGAGAATCACGAGTGGATCTTTGTTCCTCATTTCCTCTACGTTGAGGTGTTCTTCAGCGCTCTTAAGCCTTTGCTTTACCTTTTCCCTTTCATGTTCTGATTTGCATCCCACTATGACCTTTCTGTCCTTTGCCTTCCTAATCTTCTCAATTTCTATTCCTCCTTCTTTTGCGTTTACCACTTTCCGAATTCTGTTTAGGATTTCTTCCCCAGTTTCTGTTTCATCCTTTGCCGTGACGACTACCGAATGAAGCGCGGTCTTCTGTGGGGGTTGCCTCCTTACAGACTCCGCTGCCACATTTGCGTACGTTCTTTCTTGGATTTCTTGCTGTTTCTCTAGAGTTTCCCTTAGCTTTTCCATTTTCTCGTTATTTTCTTGTATCAGTTTGCCATACTTTTCCATTTTTAGCAACAGTTCACCATCGTCCTTCACTTTTTCTTTTTCTGGTTCTCTTTTTTCCTCTTTCTCTTGATATAGCTTCTTTTTCTCTCCTTTTATACTTTCTACTTCTTTTACTAGCTGATATAGCCTTTCTACTGCTTGTATGACTTCTGTTTTGATTTCGGTCTTTATATTTCTAGAGTTTCCAAGGTTAAGCTTTGCCTTCGTGAGGCAAGCCTTCGCTTCTGCTAGTCTGTCCTTGTATTTGGTTCTCTCCTGATTAAGTGGGCTCCCTGTTGCCTCCATAGAGACTCTTCGCATTCCAACTCCGCCTTCGTAAGGAAGGGTCGTCTTTGGTTTAGGCTTTTGGGCTTCCACTATCACTGCTTTCACTCCTTTCCTTGGGGATGTTGTATTCTTCTGGTTTATATCTGGTTTTCCAGATTCCCACTCTCCTATGCTTCTCCTCACACTTGAATTCTGGCTTGTCTCACCTTCCTTCTGTGTCATTCCAACAGTAGGTGAGCGCCCCTTTATCTTTTGCGTACCCTCAACTGAGTTCGGCATCGTTTTTATGGGTGTTCGAATTCCGAACATGGTATTTTTAGCGGTTGTCAGAGAGCCACGTCAAATTTAAAGATATTAAAATGTAAATTTGTATAAGTTGTATATAGTTGTATAGATTGTCCTATTCTAAGTTGTAAAAATATTTTTATTTTAAGGTCAAAAATTTGTTTGACTCTACGTAAAGTCGCGTTTACATAAAAAGTTTTATTTATAATGAAGGTTTAAATTTTTACTATTTTAATATTTGTATAGGATGTGCAATGCTTATTTATATGTTTTAAACCAACTGGACTCTGTGTAGAGTCTGTGTCAATATAGAGCCAGACCGCCCTGCCGGAGCACAGTCACAAGTGGAAAAAAACCGCGATAAAATCAGAGCTATGGTAAGAGATACAAGCTTTTAGTTTTTTCAAGATGGCCGCCAAAATAGCGGACAATTTTTTAAAAGAAATTTCTGCTGTCACGATAAACTAAGGAAAGTGTTGACAGTAATATAAATTTCTGGTACATAAAAATTTTCAAAAATTTAAATTCAAAAAAAAAAAAAAATTTAAATTCAAAAGAAAATATCTAAAATACTACGTTTACAACTTTAAAATACAATTTTTCTAAATATAACAAATCAAAATTTTTTAATTTATTTTTATATTTTTTATAAAGTGGGGGGGATACAGTTAATGGGGGAGTAAGAAAGATAATAAATTTTAAAACAACCTTGTATATATTATATATATAATATATACAAATTTATAGAAAAAACCTCCTAACTCCAGCCGTTTCCGAGAAACAAGCGTTTTTATCTATTTGCGGTTGGTAATTTTAATCTAAATTCTATCGCTCGGTAACCGCTCGTCTTAAAAATCTAATTTTTCACCAAAGTATTAAGCCACATAGGGAAAGTACATACACAATAAATAAACCTATGTTGTCGCTGAAAATATTAAAAAATAACACTTACAGTAAAAATCAGAACAGCACAAAACTTTACGAGTCTCTACCTCCGTCAAAAATGGTCCAATTTGAAATCTGAAGGTGCCTCCCAGCTGCTCACTCCTGCCTCCTTGAAGAATGGTCCTCAGAAATATTCCAGCGGCACGGGGTCACTGACCACGCCGCCACGTGGTTTTTATTTTTCTGGTGATTTCTCCGTGCTCCTGCACGGCAAAAATCTGGAAGTTTGCAGGGCTGTACAGAACCAGAATGCCCTTCGTTTCACAATTGCAAAGATATAGGTCGTCACTGAAATTCTTGAAATAAATCACTTTTAATTTTGCAATTTTCACAAAAAAGCACTTTTTTGCCAGTAACTTTTTGGCCACAGCACTTAGGGCAACACTGTTTTCACTAACGTGTGCGCCTTCACTTTCCGCGTAATTTGGTGCGTAGCAAGACAAAATCGAAGCACTTTTGACTATTTTTGCAAATTTTCTAGCGTGGAGGGGCCTTTTTTCGTGGCGCTCTCGACTGCGGTTCGAGCGCGAATGGTTAGGTTAGGTTAGGTTAGGTTAGGTTAGGTTAGGTTAGGTTAGGTTAGGTTAGGTTAGGTTAGGTTAGGTTAGGTTAGGTTAGGTTAGGTTAGGTTAGGTTAGGTTAGGTTAGGTTAGGTTAGGTTAGGTTAGGTTAGGTTAGGTTAGGTTAGGTTAGGTTAGGTTAGGTTAGGTTAGGTTAGGTTAGGTTAGGTTAGGTTAGGTTAGGTTAGGTTAGGTTAGGTTAGGTTAGGTTAGGTTAGGTTAGGTTAGGTTAGGTTAGGTTAGGTTAGGTTAGGTTAGGTTAGGTTAGGTTAGGTTAGGTTAGGTTAGGTTAGGTTAGGTTAGGTTAGGTTAGGTTAGGTTAGGTTAGGTTAGGTTAGGTTAGGTTAGGTTAGGTTAGGTTAGGTTAGGTTAGGTTAGGTTAGGTTAGGTTAGGTTAGGTTAGGTTAGGTTAGGTTAGGTTAGGTTAGGTTAGGTTAGGTTAGGTTAGGTTAGGTTAGGTTAGGTTAGGTTAGGTTAGGTTAGGTTAGGTTAGGTTAGGTTAGGTTAGGTTAGGTTAGGTTAGGTTAGGTTAGGTTAGGTTAGGTTAGGTTAGGTTAGGTTAGGTTAGGTTAGGTTAGGTTAGGTTAGGTTAGGTTAGGTTAGGTTAGGTTAGGTTAGGTTAGGTTAGGTTAGGTTAGGTTAGGTTAGGTTAGGTTAGGTTAGGTTAGGTTAGGTTAGGTTAGGTTAGGTTAGGTTAGGTTAGGTTAGGTTAGGTTAGGTTAGGTTAGGTTAGGTTAGGTTAGGTTAGGTTAGGTTAGGTTAGGTTAGGTTAGGTTAGGTTAGGTTAGGTTAGGTTAGGTTAGGTTAGGTTAGGTTAGGTTAGGTTAGGTTAGGTTAGGTTAGGTTAGGTTAGGTTAGGTTAGGTTAGGTTAGGTTAGGTTAGGTTAGGTTAGGTTAGGTTAGGTTAGGTTAGGTTAGGTTAGGTTAGGTTAGGTTAGGTTAGGTTAGGTTAGGTTAGGTTAGGTTAGGTTAGGTTAGGTTAGGTTAGGTTAGGTTAGGTTAGGTTAGGTTAGGTTAGGTTAGGTTAGGTTAGGTTAGGTTAGGTTAGGTTAGGTTAGGTTAGGTTAGGTTAGGTTAGGTTAGGTTAGGTTAGGTTAGGTTAGGTTAGGTTAGGTTAGGTTAGGTTAGGTTAGGTTAGGTTAGGTTAGGTTAGGTTAGGTTAGGTTAGGTTAGGTTAGGTTAGGTTAGGTTAGGTTAGGTTAGGTTAGGTTAGGTTAGGTTAGGTTAGGTTAGGTTAGGTTAGGTTAGGTTAGGTTAGGTTAGGTTAGGTTAGGTTAGGTTAGGTTAGGTTAGGTTAGGTTAGGTTAGGTTAGGTTAGGTTAGGTTAGGTTAGGTTAGGTTAGGTTAGGTTAGGTTAGGTTAGGTTAGGTTAGGTTAGGTTAGGTTAGGTTAGGTTAGGTTAGGTTAGGTTAGGTTAGGTTAGGTTAGGTTAGGTTAGGTTAGGTTAGGTTAGGTTAGGTTAGGTTAGGTTAGGTTAGGTTAGGTTAGGTTAGGTTAGGTTAGGTTAGGTTAGGTTAGGTTAGGTTAGGTTAGGTTAGGTTAGGTTAGGTTAGGTTAGGTTAGGTTAGGTTAGGTTAGGTTAGGTTAGGTTAGGTTAGGTTAGGTTAGGTTAGGTTAGGTTAGGTTAGGTTAGGTTAGGTTAGGTTAGGTTAGGTTAGGTTAGGTTAGGTTAGGTTAGGTTAGGTTAGGTTAGGTTAGGTTAGGTTAGGTTAGGTTAGGTTAGGTTAGGTTAGGTTAGGTTAGGTTAGGTTAGGTTAGGTTAGGTTAGGTTAGGTTAGGTTAGGTTAGGTTAGGTTAGGTTAGGTTAGGTTAGGTTAGGTTAGGTTAGGTTAGGTTAGGTTAGGTTAGGTTAGGTTAGGTTAGGTTAGGTTAGGTTAGGTTAGGTTAGGTTAGGTTAGGTTAGGTTAGGTTAGGTTAGGTTAGGTTAGGTTAGGTTAGGTTAGGTTAGGTTAGGTTAGGTTAGGTTAGGTTAGGTTAGGTTAGGTTAGGTTAGGTTAGGTTAGGTTAGGTTAGGTTAGGTTAGGTTAGGTTAGGTTAGGTTAGGTTAGGTTAGGTTAGGTTAGGTTAGGTTAGGTTAGGTTAGGTTAGGTTAGGTTAGGTTAGGTTAGGTTAGGTTAGGTTAGGTTAGGTTAGGTTAGGTTAGGTTAGGTTAGGTTAGGTTAGGTTAGGTTAGGTTAGGTTAGGTTAGGTTAGGTTAGGTTAGGTTAGGTTAGGTTAGGTTAGGTTAGGTTAGGTTAGGTTAGGTTAGGTTAGGTTAGGTTAGGTTAGGTTAGGTTAGGTTAGGTTAGGTTAGGTTAGGTTAGGTTAGGTTAGGTTAGGTTAGGTTAGGTTAGGTTAGGTTAGGTTAGGTTAGGTTAGGTTAGGTTAGGTTAGGTTAGGTTAGGTTAGGTTAGGTTAGGTTAGGTTAGGTTAGGTTAGGTTAGGTTAGGTTAGGTTAGGTTAGGTTAGGTTAGGTTAGGTTAGGTTAGGTTAGGTTAGGTTAGGTTAGGTTAGGTTAGGTTAGGTTAGGTTAGGTTAGGTTAGGTTAGGTTAGGTTAGGTTAGGTTAGGTTAGGTTAGGTTAGGTTAGGTTAGGTTAGGTTAGGTTAGGTTAGGTTAGGTTAGGTTAGGTTAGGTTAGGTTAGGTTAGGTTA
>OX352231.1:2960737-3070778 GCA_947086465.1 Eupithecia exiguata
GAACATAGAAGCTGAGTTGACAAACGCCTTAAGTTATGAGAGCGTCATTGAAGATATAGTCAACCAATTTGTACTTAGAAAAAAAAATATGCCCTTAATAAATGGAGTATTAAAGTATGTAGTGAATAAATGGTTAATTTTAAGGTTTTTTTCATTTATTATTTCACACCGCAGAGCAGGTTTTTTTCTTAGATAAATGGGGCGGCAAAGCTAACTGGCCCGGGGCGCCAAATCTTTAAATACGCCTCTGGTTAAAGCCCATATTTCAGTGCTCTTTTTTGTGCTGAGCCGTAACAGAGCCTCTGACCTGCGATGGGTTGGTTCAGACAGCAAACTATGCGAGCCGTGGGTTTAAACCGCGCGGATGTAATTTACATTGTGATCACTAGACCGCAAGTTTCATGATACCCAATGTAGATAAATAAAATCGCCGGGGATTACACCGTCTCTGATGGACAACTTTAGGAGCGTTAGATACAGTTTTAATCGAAACTACAAAAAAAAACAGACCTTAATAAAATAGAAGTACCTACAATGGCCGGAGAAGTACAAAAAGCGATCTATTCCGATCTATAAACGACAACTTAACATAATTTAGGAGACAGTTACCTAGAGGAGTCGTTCTGCATCAGCGCCTGGTTGTTGGATAACGTGTGGTAATATAGGAACAGACGCGACGTGATGTAGAAGGCGATGAACACGTCTATGGAGTAGTGCTCATGCGCTGCCAGGATGAAGAATATACCGAACATGTTCATCACCCATGTTACTATGTGCAGGAGATATAGGTTGCGCGGAGTATCTGAAACAAGATGAGGAACAATAAGGGCCAGCTCACACCGAGACGAAACGCTGCGCACACATTGATTCAAAATATAACTTAATTTACTACGCAAAAAGATACAATTTGGCACAAGCGCGGCGCAGTGCGGAGTTTTCATATTATGTCAATACAATTTTTACCTTTCTGCGTACTAAATAAAGTTATATTTTGAATGAGTGCGGCGTAGGACTTGTGCTAATTTAATCTAGGAAAGCGCGTGCGAAGCCGCGGGCAGGAACAAGTTTGTCATAAATCCGCTCCCATTTCCAAATTTCCAGTAAAATACAATCTGAGATATCGCAGCGCTTAATCCGCGAAATAAAGATTACCTAATATGTTTTTATTATCTTACCAAGCTCTCGATCTGTAGAAAGTAGGCTATTGACTCTTGTGAACTTAGAGTAACTAGACAAATTATTCTAAGCTTGTGAACTTTTAATCGTTTGCGTTTCGGGCTTCTTTTTTAAAGTACATATTACAATACAATTTACCTACTTTATTGCACACCAATTAATTAAAAAATACATATATCACAGAAAACAATAACAAATAATGTACTATTGGCGGCCTAATCGCTATGAGCTATCTCTGTCAGGCAACCTTAGGATGGATAAGAAGTGATAGAAAAAGTATAGACAGTGGCGTGTAAATAGAATACTGTTTAGGTAAGTAGTTTAGGAAGAAAAAAAAATTATACATACATAGACCTACCATTTTAACATACCTTACAAATTAATCCTATTAGTATTCTAAACTGTTGGATAAATAAGCTTACAGATTAGGATCGACTCTGTTATTAATGATTTTCCAACTGCGTGTTGTTATTCTCGCGATGCGGATATAGGTGTAGGTATAATATGGCGAGATAATAAATATTAAAGAAGTAAAAACAACAACAGAACACTATTTACCAATCGGCGTGCATATTTTATTGACATACGCGAGTGCTTACGTATTAGATAAATTATTTATTTCTACGACTTGCCTATAGAAAATATAATATTTGGCCAGGTCCCTCCTCTAAAGTGACTAATGTACCTATGATTCACTCAAAGAATTAGCGCAATTGGATAAGTAAGTGATAGCGGTATATAAGGCCCTGACACCACCAAAGCGGAGAAGTCCGAAGCGGAAACGAGAAGAGAGGTTTCTCAGCTAGAATTTTTCCATCGAAGCTGCGCGGAGATGCGTACTGGCTAGACTGGAGTGGAGATGTGTGTAGGCTAGAGCAGAAATGAGCTGCGTGCGACGAAGCGTTAAAAATAAATGAAATAAGTTCCCAAAAATTATCGGTTTCGGCGGGACGTTCATTTCTTAGGGATACCCAAAGTGCGGGTAAGCACTATAACAAAAAACCTTAGAGCGTTAAAAATGTTAGCCGAAATGAACGCACAAGCGGCGCGGCGCCGCGCCGCCGCCGCTCACATCTTTTCTCCTCTCCGCTGCGTGACGTCGCGCGTCGCCAGCTTGCGAGGCACAGCTCACAGTCATATCCGCTTCAATCACGCCATACAAAAATATCATACGACCCCGCTCGGTGGTATCCACTGAAGCTAAGCGGAAACGAGATGTGTGAACAACGACGTTCCGAGTTCTGTTGGTTGTTTAAAACAAATCTCCGCTCCTCTCGACTTGTCTCCGCTGTGGTGGCATCCGACATTGCAATAATTAGCAGGTATAATTAAAACCATCATGGTAACCGTGTCATGAAAGATGATCTCGCTATAAAAGAGCGTTGTTGTTGCACAAGGCTCGTAATCGGAGGCCTGCATCTTTCCTTGGAATGATATCTGATGCTGGCACGCAGAGGTGCAACGATAAACATAACATACTTTTACCACTGTTTTTTACACAGATTGACTTTTAACTTCTTTGAAATTATCCTACTATTTGAAACTCAATGCAATAATAACCGAATAGCGGCTGATTTGTGTTTTTGAGTTTTCCTATAAGTATTTCGGAACAGTTGCATGCGCCAAGCATGCAAATCCCGTTATCAACGATTTTAGTGTTAGAAACCATGATAGTTTAGTTTTGTTTTAAAAGAAACGTTTTTGCCACGTAGTCTCAAATCATCGAATGCGCATTTATTCATTTTATATTTCGAGCACCATTAAGTTCTTGCTTTCCCGCACCATTCTAAAATATTATTTTAGTTAGTAAGACTATTAAAATTACAATCAAATAATAGAATTAATTTAAAACTAGTATTTTCAGTTGAAACAATTAACCTAACTGCAGACTATTGAAAACAATCTACAGGTAGCCCAACTGATCCATATCAATACCAGTCGGAAGCGTGCCCAAGACGCTGCCTACATTGCCCCACTGTATGGCAATATAGATAAGTTAGAAGATATATCAGCCATAAGTTGACCACAGTCGTGCAAAAAAGAAAAAATAGATCTCTCCTTTTGTATGTATCCTGTGTTTCTAACACATTGTGCGCTACTCCGACTCACACGAACGCCGCCATCTATATATTTTATTCTATTATTAACTTAAACATCCATTAGTGTAATACCTATCTTAAGCTTTTTTTAATGCATCTTTTATAGTTTGCGCAGAGATGCGAAAACAGGTTTTGGTGGAAAACAAGAGCACCTTCGCATTCTTGCCTAAACTCAGCAGACTCACGTAAATCAGATAGCTGATAGAGAACGAATAGCATTAAATATCAGAGAGAATCTACTATCTTTCATCATCATGATCAGCCCTTTTACAGCTGGGCATGGCTTCCTTCGTTCATGCCATTCGCCCCCTGCGTCAAATCCACGGCAGCAAACCTACCCCCGATCATTGTAACTTACATTCGGTGATGAAGAAATTCAGCAGCGTCAACGCAACAGTATGCCCCGAGAACATATAGTCACCACACGTCCGCACTCCCCGTACCGACATTCCCGCCCCGCTCCAGATATCGTAGGCCTGCTTGAGCCGTCGCCCCCAGACCGTCAGGTCATCAGCCGGGGGGTACGACCGCGGCTCGCACTTCAGATGAGATCCCGGGACTGAGAGGGAAGTGATCAGCATCGTGAAGCATCGTAAAAGGAAGACTGTGCCCGCTAGCGCGAAGAATCTTCGCAGGATTATGAACCTAAAACAAAACACGTGGTTATATTGTCGATATTTGACGTTCTCTTTGACGCAGCGGGCGAATGTCCGCCTGCGACGCAGGAGGTTCCGGGTTCGATTCCCGTTCTGGACATATGTATGTACGATCTGCAGATATTTGTTTGATAAAAACATGTATATATGTAATATAATGTATTAAAGGTGAGGGCGAACCTCTATTGCTCCCATACAAACGCGTTCTTTCCAACTCATTTGGAAACTAGGTAGGTAGTAGGTACACCCTTTATTGCAATGAAATTTCGCATACGTAATTGGATAATAAATAGCTATGTTTGTACCGTTTTAGTTTTAGGGTTCCGTACCCAAAGGGTAAAAACGGGACCCTATTACTAAGACTTCACCGTCCGTCTGTCACCAGGTTGTATCTCATGAACCGTGATAGATAGACAGTTGAAATTTTCACGATGATGTATTTCTGTTGCCGCTATAACAACAAATATTAAAAAACAGAACAAAATAAATATTTAAGGGGGCTCCCATACAACAAACGTGATTTTTTTGCCGTTTTTATAGATAATGGTACAGAACCCTTCGTGCGCGAGTCTGACTCGCACTTGGCCTTGGTTTTATTCAAAATACATAATCAAAAGTAATAAAATCTCTTGAAAATGAATCAAAATGAATTTTCGCTCTCACTAAATGATGATTATGTATTTTGAAAACCTAAAACGGTACAAACATAGCTATTTCTTATCCGATTACGTATGCGAAACTTCATTGCAATAAAGGTGTAGTTTCCAAATGAATCGGAAAGTACGTTTGTATGGGAGATCAGTACCTACCCATAACACAAGCTCTGCTTAGTTTGGGGCTAGAAGATGCTGAATTAATTAGTAATTATACTTTGGGATGACCGTCGACCGCTGCTCGTTCAGCAAAGAAGGACCTAGTTACTCTGGTCAGGGTATCTACCTATATGAGACTGACTATTCTTAAATGATAATTACCTACCTAGGTACGTCGTACGTGTACGAAGATCACATTAGCGTAAGAAGTCAAGGGTGAATTAAGGTTACCTCGGTAACGCCGAACGTGATCAAGTTTATATAAGCAAAATAGAAGCAATGTTTATGTTTGAATTACATGCCAATTTGTTTACCTAACCCTGTTCATATAAAAGGTCAATGGGTATTTGGTACTACTTATTTACATTAACCAAGATTACCTACAAAAAAACAATTATATTTATAATACGCGTAATAGGAATCGAAAGTATTCTTTTTGTTGTAATTGGAATGCAAGAGTATTTTCAGGCATGAAACAATATCTAATCAACCTAGATGCTTTGTTGTCACGCCTCAACTAAATACGTTAGTTTAGTCATCAAATTGTTGCCCTTCCTACTTTTGATACTCTAGTGTAGCTCTATACCTAGATAGAACTTTGTTATTTAGACTACCTCTGTGGCGCAGTGGACGAAGATCCGCGACGCAGCAGGTTGCAGGTTCGATTCTCGCCTCCTCGGGCCAAATGTTTGTAGGTCATCTGTAGGTATTTATTATTGGTGTTTTCTATGTATCATCATCATCATCATCAGCCTATATCAGTCCAAAGCTGGACATAGGCCTCCCCTAATGACCGCCATAGCGCCCTGTCTTCAGCTTTCTATGTATAGGTAATACAAATGTCTATGAATGCAATATAATGTATTAAGTGTATTAGTTATCCAGTACGCTTAACACAAGCTGTGCTGCTAGCTTCGGGTAGGATGATGCTGTGTGAATTGTTCTAGATTTTTAGCTGCTATCTCGCCTATACGGAAGTGATTTTAAGACGCGAGTTCGTATTTTTTTCTGAGGCACTTATAATATGACATGTCATCATCATCACTATCATAAACCTATAATAGTCCATTGCTGGACACAGGCCTCCCCTCATGAGCGCCATAGCACCCTGTCTTCAGCTTGCCGTATCCAGCATCTGCCTGCAGTCTTTTGCAGGTTGTCATCCCACTATTAATATTATGTAGGTAAGTACAATATCATGATGATGAATCCTATTGAAGTTGTTTACTTACTAATCACAAGTACCTATAATTTATTCTGTAGTAAAACTTGTTTATACATATAATGTACCTATTGTTACTGTTTTTATGATACATTGTAAGATAATAGAATATAGAAGTTATCATAATCTGCTTGAAAATAAGGTTATTAGAATCCAAATTAAGAGATCTTTCTGAAAAATACCTCGGAAGTATACCTTCTTACAGTTCCCTTTCATGGAACATTGTTGATTAAGTTATTTATAACCTGTATAAGATAATGAATTCATGTTTACCTTATGTGATTTTATGTCACCACCTAGTAAACCGTACAACATAATATTAAAATAATTATCAGATTAGAACAATAACAGTCATGTAAGGATAGGGATAACACATAAATTATAAATAAATAGATTATGTCCTCTTTGGATTTATGATAATAACAGCAATTTAGTGATAGATAGAGGTACACAAATTTTAATGATGGATGTTGTGATTCATCACAAAAACAGTAGGTATTATTACAACTATTACAAGTAACAATGAGGTCATATGAAATTTATAAGAAAGTAAATCAACTTGGAACAATGCAATGTTATGTAAAGCTGAATAAATAAATAATCAGCAAGTTTATTAACTATTATTGTACTTTTATGTTTATGCACATTGCCACAAGAGCTAATTAAGATGTTGCTTCCAATACTACATTATTATTCTAATCTTATATACAGTACTTAACTCATTCATTGCCAAGCATCAGCAATGAGACCAGGAGGGACGCGTCACTGTGCACCAAGCTGTTCTATGTCCACGTGCAATAGTGGCAGTCAAAATGGTAATAGTGCTAAACTTACGGCACTTACCTATGTTTATGGAAGACTAGGACAAGCAACCAAATTGCCATCAGGAAGGAGCCAGTGATCTCGCACATGTCGAAGGCCCATGGAATGTGCGGCACATTGTCTAGAAACAAGTCTGGCAGCGGCGGGTACTTCTTCATATCTGGAACCTTGTCATGGACAATCACCATCACTACTGCTGTCACCCATGTTACTAAGAAAACATAGCCTGAAACAAACCATTGCTATAAAAGAGTAGTGCAACTCGTTACATTGTAGTTACAAACTTGTCAGACAAAGAACTGAATTTTGTTGGAATATAGCCCAATTTGTTAGTTAGAAATTTCTTTGTTTGTTAGTAAATTTCATAAAAAACCTACCAAGAGCAATTGCGGTCTTCCAAATCTCGGGCTTTAATCTAGAAGCTTTTGCATCAGGCGTGTAGGTTGAGACACATTCTGATTTTGTTTTGTACATTTCGTTTGGTAGCCTGTTGTGAAGATTATAGCTCAAATGGGATAAATTGGTTCCAAGAAAATTTATATTAGTAGAAGGATTACTGAGCAAGTCATCACTGAGACCAAGCTCGAACATTGCGGCGCGGTTATGCTTCTGTAGTTTCTTTACCAGAAGAATAAATCTTTTCCTTTCACCGAGTTTCAGCTGTCCAAACGGGGTCTCGTAAAAGTCTCTGTCAACAAAGGACAAGAGACACTGTCCATCTACATCGTGAGTCCTGCATATCTCTATCACTGGACCGGAAATTTTGTCTTTATGTAATAATTCCAGCACTTCTTTGTTGCTCCAATTGATGATATCAGATTCCATTGTGTCCAGCACTGTAGCACTTTCGTTTTAACACATGTAAATTCTAAGAAAACAACAATATTCTATGGTACCACTGGCATGTAACTACGACTTGATAAATTTGAATTAAGTTACACATATACTTTAGAAATTGTACCTATTCACAAGAAGAGAAAACATTGAAATGGGGATATATTTTTGTATGAAAATTTGTGGAACTGTGGGTTGACATTTGTTTATTATTATGACAGCAATGACATTGACATAATCTCAAGTAGGGCAGTGACAAAGATTGCTTGCAACAGGGACGAGACTTTTCTCTTCCCGGCAGCACGCATAGAGCTATTGGTCTCAGTATATATAATGTACTCTGTGGCTATTGGCTTGTACGATATTTTACAGCACGGAATATCATTGACGAAAGCTCGGCTTGAACAAGTATACTAAGCTAGCGCGTATAAAATTTTACTATACCGTTTTGTTTGATACTTTTAAATACGCGAGGCGCAGCACTGCGCGTTGTTATAGCTCAGATAAAAAAATACGATAGATTAGGGAAAAAACCCGTAGAAGTTGAGTATGTAATGGAATAGAATTTATGAAAATAAACTGGTTTCTTTAAAAAGTACAAAATTCGCATAACCTATCCTACGCCTATCCTTTTCACAATTTTTTGCATTAGGCGCGCTCTTAAATGGGTACCATTTTCGACTAACTTGAGGATAAGTAGGTGTAGAATAAAAATACAGATTTTATTATTGAATCAAAATCTCATGTGGCCGACATATTGTATTAGATTGGATTAAGTACAGATATGAGCCGTATATCCGTAATCTTTTTTTGTTTGAAAACGATACCCAGTTAAGTAAAAACTGTATCTGGCGTATTATTTTGAAATAGATGACAATTAATCTACAATGGCAGTGATATTGATATAAGTAGCAGTAGTACCTACCATTGAAACAAAAATATTATAAAAGTATTTTTATTTAATCATTAAATTGTAGGTAATTAGTAACCGTAGGAACATGGATAGCATGTCAACATAGTAAACCAACAATAACGGTTTTAGGAGGGCTTATAAATAGGTACTAAATTCAATAATCACAGATAAATTTCAGATGTGTTTCAAATCACATTATGATTTATGTTATGACAGATTAGTTACAAAAAGACTCCCAAAAAACAATCATAATTATTAATTAACGATTAAACATATAAACAAATGAAAATTACAGAAATAAATTTAAAATAACGAACTCGTGTGGTGTTCCATACATTCATATCATAATTAAAATGATAACTGGAAAGCTGTCGGGCCAGCCCACATTTCTAATGAAGAGGTTGGTCGGCAGAGACATAGTATTGGACATAGGTTGTATTTATGGGTTAGTATGTGGTAAAATCAACTGGCATGATGACGACTGCCGTCAGCTGCGGCACAAGCGTGGAGGTTCTAAGGTTTGGTCAGACTCAAAGCTGCCATTGCGATTTTTCGTGCAAATATTTGTCTACTATGATTATGACACCTCCTAAATGTAACCTAACACCACTAACCCCCATTATACAAGTATGCTTGAATAATGTAGGTCAGTGCCTGACACACGATAAAATAAAATGCGAAAAAAGCTAGGTACCTCTTTACGCGTGTTCTTTTAAAAGAACAAACTTACTCTAAGGAATGCCTGTGGCATATGGCTAATACTTGTGGTTGAATTTCATCTGGAGAAGATACTTCACATTCACTTGGGCCACGTCGTATACGATGAATCTGAGAATGTGCTAAGGAAAATATTCATAGAACAATAATATCACAAGAATCCTAATATTAAAGTACAAACTTTGTGAAGTTACTTAGTTTTTTTTGTTACTACGTTTTTTTTGGCAGCACAAAGAAGTTTCGTAGCCTGGAGATGCCATAGTTAACCTGGAGAACCACTAGCTAGATTACACCGACCATATAGGATTGGCCGTATGGGCCAGATCTGGCCACTAAATTACGCCAATTGTATAGGATTGGGCGCGCGAGAAGCCGCTAGTGGAGGCTAGTAATTAACAAACTCTCAAAGCCAGTACTCCTATTTGAAACCCCTCTATTTTATTGCTATACGAAATCCTAACTAACAATAACTTCATCCAGCAAGACAACTAGAAACCAGTTCAATAGCTCCCCGAGATTTCCGTTCAGAAACAAACAAAATCACTGACATGCAAAGGCCTCAATATCCTTAAACCCGTAAAAATGTAACATGTAGTAATAATATTGTGTAGAAATACATATCTTAACAAGTGAATATTCATAAAAGGATACTCGTTATACAACAGCGAGGTCTGCTTCTTGGTCTCGCAAGGCTTGCCCATGGGCACGACAGTTCCGCACTCGAGTGTCCGGTTCCCGGCCGGGTCTGGTTCGGTTCGTCCTATGCCCCACGCGGAGTGTTTGTCCGCGGGTAGTTTCACGTTCTCAGCGCCGTAGCATTCTTTCCTGGTGAAGTATCAACCATTTATACAAATTTAAAAAATAATACTAATCTTTTTTAAACTAATACTAGCTGCTAAAAAATTTATCAACACTAACTAATTGTAAGTCTAGTCTTAGTCACCTACTGATTGAGATTTGTAGTTGGCCCTGAATATAGTACTCACATATTTCCTAGCGCGACTTCACACAGCAGCAAGAGGCCAGTCGGGTTAGACTTGTTGGTGCAGCAGTAGTTGGCAGATTTAGACACCATGTCAGCGAAGTAAATGCCTTTGCCGAACATATAGCCTGTGACTGGGGCTTCGGGCGGCGCGATGCGGAGACCTGGGGAGTTAGAAAGATAGTGTTTTTTAGCCTTGTCATCAAATTGATAAGAAGTTCAATAATATAGGTACTCAACAAGACTTTTCGACCTTGAAGAGACTCGAACTCGCAATTTGGAATATATTGATATCTTTGAAGTTTCTCTACAGTGGGTTAGCACTATGAAAACATAAAACCAAATTGATGAGTTATAAAGATTCTTTCATCATGCATTTTCCCCACATACAATACAATATACTTTATTGCACACCAATTAATTAAAAAATATATTATTATTGTTTTTGTTATCACAGAAAACAAAAACAATAACAAATAATGTACAATGGGCGGCCTTATCACAAAGAGCGATCTCTGTCAGGCAATCTTAGCACATATTTACCTGTTCACTGAAAAACATTGTTTCTTTCTTGTAATTAATTGGAATATAAGGTGGATTATCTTTTGTTTTCTGAAATCGTTTGCTTACATAACTAACTTGGCTAAGTGAACCAAATCGATAGAAAGTAAAAAGAAATGTTGATGAAACAATGAAGCAAAATCTCTGGAAAATCGTTAAAAAAAGTTTTGATGTCAAAAAAGGTATATTTTCGCATTCATGCACAAGACTTTACGAATAAGCGGTCACACAGACATCGCAAGGACAGTAAGGTTCTAAATACAATAAACAAATAAAATTAATGATGGTCTTGACAGCACCATCTGGCCTCAAATCTATTTTTTTTTACGTCATTGTTCCTCGTTTGTCCGCAATCTCACCTGATGGAAAATGAAGATGTGGTTTATTTACCTTGAGAGAGTATTCCCGCAAAGTTGGTGACGCGCGAGCCGTGCCACAGCAGTCTCCTGTTGTGCAGCTTGCGGAACGGCTTGTACCGCTTGTCCTCGCCATCGCGGACCACTTTGAACACCTGTGCACATACAGATCTTTGATAATAAAGGACATAGAAATCTAATAAAATGCAAAAAATAAAATTTTTGAGTTCTTCGGGACTTACTTTTTTTAAAATTTCCACGAGTGTAATAATGTTATGAATATAATAACAAAAAATACAATGCACGCCGGTAACCATGCAGGTCGTCATCCTGCCGGAGGGCGTCCTACACTACGTTTGCCGAGTCGCGGTCTCCACTCAAGAACACTTAAGCCCAGCGGAAGTCAGTTATATGCGAGATATGGCCGGCCCACTGCCTCTTCAGCTTGCTTATTCCCTGAGCTATCGTACTCAACCGAATGTATCCATCCACGTCTCAGCTCCGTAGGTCATAAAGGGTAGAACGCACTGATTAAAATCTATAGCGTTCATTAGGGGAGGTTGATGTCCAGCAGTGGACTATTATAGGGTGATGATGAAGACAACACTGTAACATAAATGGCGTACATAAATTCTACATACCTCTTGTATCTCTAGCGTGTAACTGGAGTGAGTGGCAGCGTGTGTGTTCTTAGTGTACTCAGCTAGCATTTTGAACTCTTCTGATTCCTTATCCAGGGGCGCGATCTCGGTCTTCAGCTTCTTGTAATGGGATTCTACCGGGCTTGTCGAATCGTCTTCATCTGGAACATAATTGTATGTAACTATTTTAGTGTAGTGCCTTATTGGTTTGATACAAATAAAAGATTCAGCAGACACACAAAATCCTCAGCGTTGAGAACTCAAGTTGTGCTGTATCCAAGATGCTGGGGATAACAAGTTTTTAAAACATGAATATACTTACTCTCATCTAGATTCTAAGATATCCAAAAAAGTTTACCCATTTACAACCAATTTTTTATTGAATTATATATAACATCTTTGTTAACACAACATATTTTCGATTCTAGAATAGATTTCATTTTTCAATTCGATTTCATCCTCTATTGCACGCTACGAAGTTTAGTGTCGCTATTGGCTACGGTCCTGTGCCAGCCGCATCTATGGACGCCTCTCGAGGTACACTATGTTCTTGACCTACCTTGCTTTGGCTTCTAAAGCATCTTTACATTATATGTACGTAGGACTAGTTAGAACAAATAAGGTAGGTACCTAGTCTAGTTGAATGGTCATACAAAAGTACAAAATAGCAATGAGTAAAATATCAAGTCAATACCTGTCTTCAGCAAACTGTATGCGATCTCGATTTCTAATAGATTGTCCAACATTTCAGCCTTCTTCTTTATCAGCTCGACATTGTCCAGCAATGGAGCGTTTTGTGTGCCGAAGTTGTGGGGGATCAACGTGAAAAATCTGATAAGAGAACACTTTTTGTATAATCAATAAAAAGGAATAAAAAAAACACTATTTTAATCTAGACTAAAATGATGAAGAGTTTAAGTTAGTAGTAGTATCTTATATGGAGCGATTGGTCCAATTTTGAAAATTATTTCACTCATACAAAGCTACATTATCCCTTAGTAACATATGCTATGTTTTTCGGCTTTGCTCACGGTCAGAGCAACAAGAAGAAGCTAGGAAAGTATATACGGAGTAGGTAATCTTCCACGCGATGTAGCGGTAATCTGAGCCAAAGCTAAGTAAAGATCAGGTCCAAAAATTATACTTGCATTTGTCTACTACTTTAGTAAGATTAATTTAGATATATTTGAGGAAAAAATGCGAGTTTCACTCTCTTAACTAAAAATATTGACTAATTTAATAACGTTTCGATTTGAAATAATTACCGGTTGGTAGCATCTATAACCTTGCCCTGGCTGGCGGCCCCCTTTTCCATGTGCTTCATGATTTCTGTTAGAACCTTGTACCCATTCTTGATCTGTTTCTTCGATAGCTTTCCTAGCGGCATCTTTTCAGTATCAAGCTGTAGACAAGAAATATTTATGTCTGTTAAAAGACTGGTTATCTTAAAACATGTGAAGGTCCTATGTTCAATTTTGAATTAATCATAACAGTAAGGTTTTCATGGAGTGTGTATCCAGAATGACACATCTCTGTACTGATGTACTGATACTGATGTCTCTGTGTCAGAGATGTGTAAGCGTTTTTCAAAAGAATTTGCTGACTTTAACATAACCCTATAAAACCCAGAATCGGAAGAATAAAAAAATCCGTTCATATTGTACATCATAATGTTCTTACTTATCTAAATAGTGAGTTTAATCTGTTTTAATACCTAAGTTATGTACTTAAAACTGTACCTGCTATTTTGTTTAATTTTATTTTGGTCGTTATACGTGTGTCATTATCTCTGTTTTATGTTTAGGATAATATAATACTTTAAGTAGTTTAAAATCAGTTTTGTTATTTTGTCTGCAGACGAAAAATAAATGATTTATCCATCTATAATCTACTAAGTTGTTTGTTTTCTGTTATTTAGTTAAAGCGACATAACCGAATTGTGATTAAACGAGAGCAGTTCTGGACCAACCTCGAACTCAAGCAGTGTTTTCTTCATAGTATTGATATCAAATATGGTTGTGATGAGTTTCTGCACCGGCAAAGCTAGGTTGCAGTTCGTGTCGACTTGCAGGAGCGCTTTCGAGTCCGTCTCGTCGCCGTAATCCACGTCCAGCGGATAGTAGCGGCCTGGGACCTGGGAAAGAAATATTTATGAGTTTATTATAACTATAAGCTAGTTCTACAAGCTACAGACAATTTTTAAGAAAATTTTACTTTGAACTGTCACATCGTTTTGAGGACTTCAGCCTGAATCTGAGCCCCGTGTCTATTTGATGATAGTATTGTGACGTGTTCGTGACGTCCCATTTTTCCATAGATTTAGGTACAGCGCCTCTATCGTGCTGACAGGGAACTACGCAAATCCTTTACAAATAGACGTCACGATCACGTGCACATATTATCGTCAAATAGACTTAGGGCTCTGGTGATCCGTTTGGGAGCTTCGATGCCACGGACTCACATTAATACACACACATGAATAATTGTTTAGTTGAATACCTTTTCGAATATATCACGGCACTGCCAGGGGTTTTCAGTTTTCTCCATGTACAGATTCTCGAACCGGTAGACAGCGTCCTCTGCCGATTTGCAGTCCTCCAGCTTGGTTCCGCCTATTGTTGTACCAATTCTGCCCCACGAACGGAAGAGGTAATACCTGGTGAGAATACACTCAAATTAGACTTATGTACTTAGGGAGTCGATGGACAGAGTCGTCTCAGGAAAGGGAGGCATGTTCATTAGTGAACATTATTATGTGTGCCGACGAGGTAATATGAATGAGACCTACTTCTTTCTGACATCAGTCTCCAAGACCTGCTAGCAGGACGAGTTCTTCTGCACCACTACGTCGGTCTGGTAGAGGACCACCGTGTACTTGATACAATACCTATAGGACTCTTACTTACTTTTTCTTATTATCGGTCTCCAAGACCTGCAGCTTGTAGTATGAGTTCTTCTGCGCCACTACGTCGGTCTGGCAGAGGACCACCGTGAACTTAGTTCCTTCGCTATCAACGTAAACGTGAGCTACGTCTGCTAGGCCCGAGTCGGGGTCTACCGCTGTTCCAGCTGGACAAAAACGTAACTAGTTATTAACAATTTCAGGTAAGATTGTGGTCAAATGAAGGTCTATTGACTATAATAAAACCGGCCAAGTGCGAGTCGGACTCGCGCACGAAGGGTTCCGTACCTTTATCTATAAAGACGGCAAAAAATCACGTTTATTGTATGGGAGCCCCCTTAAATGTTTATTTTATTGTTTTTTAGTATTTGGGCTTATAGCGGCAACAGAAATACATCATCTGTGAAAAATTCAAACTGTCTAACTATCTCGGTTCATGAGATACAGCCTGGTGACAGACGGACAGAGAAGTCTCAGTAATAGGGTCACGTTTTTGTTCTTTGGGTACGGACAACCAAAAAAGACTATAATCCTATACAGTGAGATTTTCTAGAGTGCCGATCAGGTTGAAATAGTGTATTAGTTTTAAATACAGGCAAAAAGCTCTTAGCTGGTTAAATCAAGGTCTTGAATTTAATTTGATGGGTCTTTGTTCGCTCGGGTTTCCTTAATGTTAAAACCTTAAAACGATAAAAGGCAAAAACAGGGCATCTGGTAAATCAAAGCCGCATGCTAAGTTAGTCACATTGCGAATATCGTAAGATCCTTAAGTTTTGATTACCTTTGATTTTCAATTTGACAGAAGACTTTGACGATGCTGAGACGTACATGCTGCCAGATTTCGGGATCGACTTGCCATCGAGCACGTCTTGGGGTAGTTTTGACGCTGGCTAAAACGCGTTATAACAACAAAAAATTAATAAAATAAAATGCTTACATCACTATATGCCGGCTGAAATAAGAGATGAAAAAAAACCTTTATTTCTGACATGAATAACAGGTAAGTATGCAATAGAATTAAACAAGAAATACGCAGTTTTTAAAACCGTGCCGCGCATGTTAACGTATTTTGGCGGTTTGATGTTAAGTAACCAAAAATAATGAGAAAATATAGTTTTTTCTCAAAAAGTGCTTTATTTTACGACGAGTGTGAACTTCATCATCATCATTATCAGCTGTTATCTACCTACTTACTACCTACACTGCAAGGCAAGTACCAGTGCCTCCAGTTCGTGAATATAGCCCACATTCGTAGTGACTAGAGCTACTTACATCAGCGCCCCATTCTGCGATGTTGCACTCCTTGATGAGGTCCAGGGAGTTGGCGATCGTGCCCGTGTTAGGATCGATCTTATCTAAGAATGATTCCTCTATAACCTGAAACAAAATATTAACAGGATTATCCACCCATTGTGCCACACTACATATACTTAGTAATTAGTTCTTGTAAGTGTTTATTTTTATATTGATGGTGCAAAAAAGTAAAAACCAAAAAACTCTCTCTTTCTCAATAGATAGAGAAAAGTAGTAATTATACCAATATCTTATCTTTGGTGCCCTAGTAAACAATATCCAGGGGACGGACATAGGTACTTGAAAATCGCGTGCGAAGTCGCGGGCAGTACCTAGTTTCTTATAAAAATTAATCTGACAAAACTCACCATAATATCCTTATCCTGGATCTCCCCCATCTTATCGTTCATCCGCTCCACATCCTTCTTGGTGGACACCGCAGCGACCGTGGTGTCAGTCAGTTTGCTGACCACCAGTCCACCTAGCCTGAGGATCCTCTTCTTGGTCTCTTCCTTGTTTTTTAGCTTGCCATATATGAAGAATTGCAGGTTTTTGAGTGGTGGTATTGGTATGTTTTTGGGTTCCCTGTAAGTTTTTATGATAGCTATCTTATCTTATATATATCTTCTCACCAATAAGTACTTCAGAAGGTACACTACATAGGAAAAGTCTTCAATTTTTTCATCGAAATGTCAAAAACTGAAAGTAATTTAACTAATGGCAACACCACATTACATTCGAAATTTCAATAAGGCATAACCTTTACATCAAGGATCTTGTACAATAAAGTAAAACCTATCTATATGTATAACCTATCTATATATATTTATATCTTGTAAAACTTACCGATGTTTTGCAGTGGGACGGAATAGGCTAATTAAAAAAAAAAAAAAAAAAAACTTACCGATGTTTTATAGATGATAGTAAATTTTGAGAAATGCAAGTTGTTTGGATCGTGCGAGACAAAATCAAACACATAGTAGTATACAATACATACTGTACGTTTGTTTTAGAAGTCCCAAAAAAAAAAACAACAAACATGAAAAAACGCATGCGAAACCGCAAGCTGTATTCTCCCTTACTTCTTTTCATCCTTGACAACCACCATGACAGGTCTCGGCGCCACTATGAACAGCCTGACGTCAGTTTTCGGACGGAACCTTGTGAAGGGGTCCACCTTTTTGTAGGAAGCTGGAATAATCATCGGCTTTCTCTTTGGCTCTTGCGTTACGTACGAACATTTTGTCCATTCGCTTATATTGCCTGGAAGAATTAAAAACTGATTTTTCTTCATATACTTAACAAAACAAAACACGAACTAAATGTAACTTAACTCTTTGAGCAGGATTAGATTAACTTCGATGTTTCCCCTGTTGGTGGGGCTAACAGCGCTACATTCCGTAGGAAGTCCCAAAGATTTTCGACTCGACAGTTACTTCATTTCGTGGATCAGATGGTTAGCTTATATCGTACTGAGTGGTGAGGTAGGTCGCGGGTTCAAGTCCCGCCGAAATGTTAAATATTTGGAATATTATTTATTTTTTTAGATATTAGCCCGAGTGCGACGGTTTACGCACTTTAATAACAAAAACCGAGTGTATACTGCAGGCATTAAAGGTGAATAATTGTTATCCCAATTTCTGTGCATACCTGTACACTTGTACCCATATGTGTCGAGCACGAGTTGCCCCTGTTTGCACTCAGGGCAGGGCTCCAGAGCCCCGAACGCCATGATGTCTGCTAAGCGATCCAGACACTGCAAAATAAACAATACATTCCATTGGGATATAATTGCAACATTGAGATGGTCATACAAAGTTGGTTACTCTCGATTTCCAGCATGCATTTCCTATGAAGGGGAGCTGAGGAAATGTGTAGGACTTATCACATTGCTTAGTCTTAGCGGGGCCTTAGAATCGACCACTCCAACTCAACCCGTGGATGCCGTAAGAGTCGACATAGGGAACCTGCCAGAGGAAGGGCAGATGTTTTTTATTACGGTTAATAATAATAATATGAACCATTATTTTAAACTGCTCGCACTTTTTACATATTATTAACAACATTTTTAGTATACCATATTAGTAGTTTGTTTGCCGCTTGGTAGAGACCTCCCCCAGCCTCCTCCATTCCTCCCTGTCGTGAGTACTCCTCGTCCACGACCTGCCTGCTCCTTTGACAAGCACTATGTATTATTCTATACCTTCACTGTGATCACCAATTCGCTTACCAAGCGTGGTTGTAATGGCAAGCCCCCTTTGTTTATGTCCAGCAGTAGGCGTATGTGTGCTGGTGAGGAATCAAATCATATTGTTTGAAATACAGTTTTTTGAAATACAACTGGTTGGAATTGTTTGACAACTAATTGACCACCTACGCGTAGGTCTGCGCTTCGCGTGTCTCTCTTATACCAGAAATATATCGAAAAAATACTCCGCTGCGAAAGCATAGCGAAACCGCAGTAGTTTCGCTATGATTTGTCCGTTGTACGATCAGCGAAACGGAGGCGAAACTGCCTGTTCTAACGCATAGATTTGACTATTATTCTATCTCTTTCCCGCGCGATTCCGCCATTTCGCTGCAATATAGCGTTTGTTTCGCATTTATCTTGTGGCAGTCGACAATTTTTATTCCGCTACTGCGACAAAATGTAGTAATTATTGCTATTATTTCGCGGCGCTACTGCGGATTAACAAGATAGCCGATAGGCTGTTGAGGGTTAAAAGGCCGCCATGCTATTAACTTGTTGGTCCTACCTACCTGTTACCCTATGGGACGCGTTCTGCCGTACACCGTCATCATCATGGGTACTGCTAAATTGTTTCAAACAGTGTGTGTGAAGTGGATTTCAGAACTTAACTATAATAAACTCAGCATTTTAGAATCTCACCTCGTCCCGGCCGGCTGGCACTTCCTGCGAGTTTTCCTCCAAGAGTTGTTCAAAGTCTGGTTTCTTTAGATCGCCCAGCGCTTTCCTATGTTTGTGGAACAACTTGTTTTGTTTCTCCATTTTCTTCTCCTTGTCTTTATCTTCTTTTAGTTCGGCTTCGTCTTTGGGCTCCGTTTTTAGCTTCTTCACGGGAACATCGTCGGATTTGAAGGGCCTTCGAAAAATGTAATGATAAAATGTATGCTCAGAGAGCTTTGTGCTTTATAATATTTGTCAGCAAAATATATCAATATAATGATTTCACCACAGAGTAACGCTTGAATTTATTACGTAAAACATTCTATAAAGCATCAGTCAGTAAAGTCAGTCAGTCAAAAATGTAATGATAAAAAGTATGCTCAAGAGCTTTGTGCTTTATAATATTTGTCAGCAAAATATTTCAATATAATGATTTCACCACAGAGTAACGCTTGAATTTATTACGTAAAACATTCTATAAAGTATCAGTCAGTGCGAGTAATATACCTTAATCCGACATTGATGGGGAGGTTCATGGGGTGGTTGGGAATATATCGAATTTTTCGCTACTTTGACTCCCTAACATTTAAACTTGTGAATGGTATAGGTTAGGACTTCTTTTGGCCAGCTCTGGTCAGGTTTATCATACGCAACTTTTATCGGTTCCTGGTGAGTGAAGCAGCTGCCCGTGGCTTCGCACGTATTTTTTCCAGGATAAAGAGTAGCCTATGGCGTATATTATGTCCGGCTTAGTTACATCTATGCAAAATTTCAGCCCCATCGGTTCAGTAGTTCCGGCGTGAAGAGGAAACGTAACAAACATCCAAAATTTCGCGTTTAGTGTGATATGAACTTTAAGTACAGTTTAATTCGGATAATTTGGACAACATTATCCAATCCTAAAGTAACGTAAACGCGAACTCTGCCAGAGTTTACGTTATACGATCAGGCAACTTAAATTGATACACTACATATTATCAAATTTTATTACTCATCATCAGTATCAAATTTTATTAGTCCACCACTGGACATGGCCTCTCTTAACTAGCGCTATAGCGCCCTGTCTTTAACTTGCCGCATCCAGCATCTGCTTGCAGTCTTTCACATGTCATCATCCCACCTGCACTACGTTTTCAGATTCGAAGTCTCCACTCAAGAACACATTTACCCCAGGTCGGTTCATCGCGATCGTTTCTTCATTCCTATATTAAATAACATACTTGATTTCCTTCTTAACCATCGCCTGGTCTTCTTTACTCAGCAGGTTGAATCCCGGCAAGCTCTCCCCTCCAGCGAAGTACAGTAACTCAGCCCGCTCCTCGTTGAAACACTTCACGTGGTGCCACAGAGGCTGGCCGCCGTATTTGCTGCCTACTTCGGTGTCAAACACCACTTTGCAGATTCGCACTTCGTCCTGAAAAATATAGAGAATTATTTTTTACTTACTATGTATAGGCCTCGTGAATAAAACTAGTTATAAGTCCATTGTGAATTTAAGCAGGTTAAAACTATACGCCGCCCGTTTAAAAAACCTGGATATTTTTTGTATACAATGGCGTTATAAAAAGCCCCAGGAATATTGGTGGAAATATTAAACGACATAGGTATCATCGAAGCAAAGCATAGAAGCTCGATTTTTAGCATTTTAAGGTTGGAAATCATTCATTCATCATTTAAATAGATGTCGTTCGCATACGAATTCAAATTAAATAATTTTTCGCACATATGAGATTACGCGTTGTTGAAGTTTGTTTTAATTTAGTGATAACCTTGCTGTTACCTTGTTGTTTTCTGTTAATCATAGATAGACGGTCTAAGGCTGCGTATTTGTATTATTATTATTTGAATACACAGGCAGCTCTTAAGCTGATGCGTGCATATCATAGTCTTTGTCAGTGCACTTTAAATGTTTGTCCAGTCTATTTTTAGAATGAATGATGATCGTAGACCAAATCTGACTGTTTGAATGAGTAATACTATTTGATTAATCTTTAAACTAGCTTCTGCCCGCGGCTTCAGACGCGCTTTCCCGGGATATAAAGTAGATTATGTCCCTTCCTGGAATACCGTCTACCTTCCTGCCAAATTTCACGAGAAAAGTAACAGATAAACATAATTATTGCTTATGATTATGAGTGTTATAATATCGAGGTGTTGAATACTAAATTTTGTTTTAAAAAACGGCGGATGCGGGGTAGGAATCGACCCCTCCGACTCAGCCAATTACGGGCACGTTCACAAAGCATCGTTTTTTTCCCGCAATGGCGTAAGTAGTTGTATAGGAGCGAGTTCATACACCCCGATATCTTAGGGGAGGCCTATGTTCAGCTGTGGACTGGCATAGGCTGATGATGATGATGGTTTTGAGACAATTGACTATGCCCTACATCATTATCAGTCTATAGTAGTCCACTGTTGGACATAGGCCTCCCCTAATGAGCCTATATAAGGAGCTGACAGATTACATGTCTATGAAATACTGCAAAAATATAATATTAGTCTTCCTCTCACCTTACAAATCTTAATCTCACAGCGCCGGCAAGCAGCTCGGCTGCTCTTAGAGTACTCCACTCGGAAGTCTTTCAAGGCTGCAGTGCTTGTAGAACTGTCTTTCTCAGCTGATCTTTTCTTGGCTGTCTTCTTGCCTTTGCCCTTCTTCTCTTCAGGCATTACAATTCCAGTGTAGTTCTCTGGAAATAAACATTGCTATTGAGAAAAAAATACAGGAGTACTCTCACTAAAATGAAAATTAAAGAACTTCACTAATTTGACTCTACAGCACTTATTTTTGAGAAATTCCAAGGTTGCATTTGCATCATATCATTGACAAGAGCTAGGCTCTTCAGTGTATAATTTATAAAGATATTAAGGTTATTATTGTTGGTAATATGCGAGGTTACTTGATTAGATTTCATATTTAATTTACTTAGTGTACCAATAGGTATTGCAATATTAAAATAGTATAAAATAATCTAAGAAATATACAAGATTATTAAAGTGGGTAATAGCACAACCAATTATTCGTTAACATACGTTATTAGTGGCTATGGCGCTCATTGGGGGAGGCCTATGTCCAGCAGTGGACTGATATAGGCTGATGATGATACGTTATTAGCTGCATGCTAAATTACTATTTAGCATGCAGCTACAGAAGAACTCCTATGTTAATCAAACAAATCATAACTGTTTCATTCAGAAACAGCCACATTAAACAAACAAACAGAAGTCTTACCAATAGCTTCCTTGACCCTAACTTGATCAGCATGTTTCAGTCGATTGAAGTTGGAGATATCAGTGGCTGTGGTGGGTCTCTGACGCTTGAAGAAGCACTCCTCATGATGCCAGTTTGGTTGTTTACCATCGTGGAAAGCAGACTGCAATTTAATATATATTTTTCAATGTTTTTTTGCAAAAGCTTCTATCAATTCTAAATCTACTGAGCTACACCAACACACCTGACTGATGTAAAAGGTTTAGTATGTTTTTGGACCAAATAAAAGGTATGAATATAATTTTTGGTAAATGATGACATCCTCCTAGCCCAATTTCGTGCACGCCGCCCTATCTCAACCGAGAATAGTCGAGATAGGGCGGCGTGTATGCAGGATATATTATAGTACACAATTGTGTGCGCGAAGGTGCACTTTTTAATCGTAACTTTGAACAAAGCCCAGTCAGGGTCCAAAAGCTTTCAAAAAAACTGTCAGCATCGACTCTCAATTAGAGTTCATAGAATGGGTCATAATTTATTTCGGCATTAAACAACACTGAACACACAACTTATTCACAGGAATACGTATAATATGTAATTTTACTAACCTGAACCATAACCGCAATACGGAGAGTTCCTTGATCAATCTTTTCTTTGCATCCTTTACACGCAGCTCTTCCAGATTTTGCATATTCCGCTTGATACGGCAAATCTGCCATCGTGAACGCACAAATTTATCACGTTAGTTTCCTAAATTTCACACTAAAACACAACAATAAAGCTGTTAAAGTTTTGAAAGTTTTTTGCAGCCGCCGGTACGGCAACGGCACGTATTTCAATGTAAACTTGTAAAGGGCTTCCAGCTAAAGATGCTAAAAATTATACAATTATAGGATTAGTATTTTTTTGAGCCAGAGAGCCTCGTTACCCCTTAACCTAGTATCTCGACTACAAAAGGAGCAAATGCGCAGGCTCTATCGAGTGATGTCAATGTCTCTCTCTTTCTCTCCATCAGTGTAAAGTAACGTACAACCCAGTACAGCCTATTTTTTTGGTTTATATTGTATTGTGTTCTATCTTCTGTATATTTATACGACAATTTACCTATTTTGTAGTCTTTTCTAGTCATTTAAACTTTGTAACGTGACTGCGTTGATGAAGTTTAATTTATACTTTACACGGACATAGAAAGCGACAGATATAGCGAAAATGTGCTATAGTTGGAAATGCATGAGTACAAATCGCCAAATCTTCGTATTCTTGCTGTCACTGTCATAGGTTGATACATAATCTCGAAAATTTTTAGGGTTCCGTACCCAAAGGGTAAAAACGGGACCCTATTACTAAGACTTCGCTGTCCGTCTGTCACCAGGCTGTATCTCATGAACCATGATAGTTAGCCAGTTGTAATTTTCACAGATGATGTAATTCTGTTGCCGCTATAACAACAAACACTAAAAAACAGAATAAAAGAAATATGAAAGAAAAAAAGAGAAAAAAATCACGTTTGTTGTATGGGCCCCTCCCATATAACAAACGCGTTTCTTTTTTGCCGTTTTCATAGATAATGGTACGGAACCCTTCATGCGCGAGTCTAACTCGCACTTGGCCGGTTTTATTTCATTGCGCTATTTTGGTATACAAAACAAAAATATCATCATCTACCTAAGTCTGTGGTCATAGATATTCTTTGGTGGTCACTACAGCGTTGCCAGAATGTTACTTTTGTAACATTTTACGTTACTTTTGACCCTCTCATGTTACTTCCCTGTTACACGACTCAATATGTTATTTTGTGTTACTTTTAGGTCATATTTATATTGACCTAAAAGTAACACAAAATAACATATTAGAAACTACGACGAAACTTAACTTGAAAAATACTTTCCAGCAAACAAAAAAATATCGTGAAACGGAACGCATCCAAGAATGTTTTTGTTCGTCATGTTGGCGCCCTTGATTTTGTGGACTGACTGACTGATGCGACGTTTGCGCGAAAATCTGTCACTTCGTCGTACCACATACTCACTCGCGTGTATTTTTCAATCTTCCATCCCGCTTATTTAGGCGCATAAAGCGAGTGGTGACTAGAGTGTTATCCGCAAGTTATCTGTTGTGAACTTGTGAATTTGTGATTCAAGATTCAACTTTCGCTGGGTTGGTTGGATAGAGTTTTATTTATTTTTTATTATTATTTATTTATCATTATATTTCTATTATAATGACGTTATTTTCATATTCATTGAAGACAAAGTAAGTTGCAATATTGAAAGATATTACTAAAATGGTTGGTATATTACTTAGGACACACATCATTGATTGTATGTTTTTTTCTTTTTCAGCATTGCCAGTCGATTATTCGATAAACAATTATTACGATTTTTTCGAAGTTGTACAAATGGGACAGGACAGACAACTTATTTTAGTTTTTGTGTAATAAAGTGCCATAATGAGTATTATTTATGTCGTTTTCCACATAATATATGGTAATGTAACTTTTCTCGGGAAAATGTTACTTTTTGAGCTGTCTCATGTTATATTTGACTATCAGCCACTGGCAACACTGGGTCACTATCAAATCAAATCAAAATGTCTGCGAAAATTTCGAATTCGATTCCTATGTTACAGTACTCTGTGTTCGATTCTTACGGAAAGGAAAGGGCGGGTGGATGATTCCAAACAGAATGTAACGCTAGATGATTCCTTTCATGTTCCTTTCCTTCTAGGTTTTCGTAAGCTTGCGTGATGAAAAGTTAACCCTAATATTCCAAATATAAAGGTTTTGTTGTGATCCAGTCAATTCTACATGGTTGGTAACTCAGACTAAGTGATTTCTTACTTAGTCTGAGGTTGGTAAGTAGTTTCCTTCAATGTTCTACACACCACACCATTAAGTTTATATCTGCCCGCAGCTTCGTACCTACACGATTTTCCGAGATTAAAAGAAAGGGATAAGTCCTTCCCCGGTATACTATCGACCTCTATAAATGTAGCGTAGCTAAGTAATTCCATTGTAACTTTTCTACTTACCAAGGTAGGAAAGTATTTGATACCTAGGTACCTATGTGCCTAAGGATAGCCTCAGAAGGCCTATCTCTCTAACAAAAAGGCAATCAAATAAAAACCAAAATAAATCCAAACATCTGTATTTCAAAATGATAGTTCAAATCAATGATTTTTAGTCGAAAACAAATTTTAACAAACTGCATAAACATATTTGAGAAATTGATTGGATAAAGTTAAATCAGATCGTAGGTACAATACAACAAATTATAAACTTTACAAACGGTAAAATATAATCATCTGAATATTAAAATGATAACAACCACAGGGATGTTACTTTCCATCTTTCTCCAATCACCTTCCTCCGCAGGTACAGTCTAGCAGGTCTACTTAATATTACCTACCTCGTCTCATTCAGCAATATAAAAAAGTATTCAAACGGATCACATTATATGGCAGCTCCATGGAACTCCATGCAACACTTACATAATATTATGTACCAATATAGCAGAGTCATACATGACATTTCATTTAACAGTACAAAGTGCTTACTTCGTGTTAGTTAAACAAAGCGAATTTTATCTTACAAAGTTGATGTAACAATCAAAAGTACTTTACATTTGTCAGCTCGGCGCGCAAACTGCCTTATACTTGCACCTCTTCAATGAATATAAAATGTCACATATTGGCCCTAATTTACTGTTAAAACTCTCATAAACACATTTCATTCTTAATTAGTGAGATGTAGATTTTTTCAATCGTTGGTAAAATGCAAATGCAATCACATAAACAGACTAGTATCCGAAAACGCTATCGAAAATTACATAATTTCTATTTATTGCAAATGGGTCTATAGGCCAAAAACGAAAGGCTACACAAATACATAAGCTCAAAATTTACAAAATGGATTTTATAAATCCAGCAAAATAATTAATTGTAAGTAATCAATACAAAGGGTGATCGGCACAACTACATATCTCAATATAATACGTGATTTATCGACCGCGGTCGGTATGCGGTGGCGCTGGCGACCGCCCCAACATAAACTCACAAAATACTCTATCGATAAAAACTATTCAGTCGTTTTTATTTACTCATAAAAATATATATATTTAAAAGGCTCAAATAAAACCGACGCCAGGTGTCACCATGGGGGTACTCTATCATATCACTGGTGGAATATACGGTTGGCACGGAGAGTTGCGTCGTGCTCGGTGGAATGTGTCGCCTGCTGCGTCGAGACCCGCGTCGCCTCCACGTTCTTGCACTCAAACACTACACTTGCGGAAGATGATCAACACTATCCCATTATTTCTCAGGAGAAGTTCGCATAAGATGATCAAAATTGTCGCCAATGGGCTTTCTAAGTTTATTTCTCTGCGGGCATAAAATAGCAAGAACTATAGGTAGGAGTGAAGTGGGCCGTGAGCTAGGCTGGCTAGTGCACGGGCAGCGGCGGGGCCGCGGTGAGCTGCAGGCGGCGACGCATCAGCTCCGACTCGGTGGGCGGGGAGAGCCCCAGCGGAGTATCCTCCTCCAGCAAGTGGGCGCCGGTGCCCGGGGCGCAGCGCCGCGCCGTCGGATGGCAGGACTTGCTGTGGCGGAGCGCGCCCGCCGGACGCTCCATGTACGAGTAGTTCATAGAGAAGTGCTGCGCGATCACACGGTTCACAGCCATCGCAGATTCCGCAAAATTGGACAGGTTGCGAGCGGACATGTTGCTGTTCAACAAAACATCTTTATTAAGTAATGTACTTATTAAAAGCTTATTGACTGATATGTAAACCGTATCTGAATCGCTTAGTACCTAATTTGTCATTTAAGATAAGATGCTGGATAAACTGCTCAAGAAAAATCGAGGACGACGATACCTTTGATAATCTATACTATATCAATTGCAATGTAAGTGTACGTGTAGTCGACCCATCATTTAAACGCGCTGTGATTGTGGACACCCTTTTTTTTAGAAGAACATTAGACCATTAGACCACTTTGGTATGTAATATTTCATGTAATGTTATTTTACTATTGGGGAGTCCTTAAAATAAATTGCACAAAAAATACACGCAAGTTTTATCCTTGCTTCGCTAAATTGCTACAAGCAGTAGCCTCTTCTTGAGGCTTCTATTTCTGCTTTATCTATGCCTATGCTTGCTGTTTAGTTTCTCACCGTTTAATATTAGCCTCTTCTTGAGGCTTCTATTTCTGCTTAATCTATGCGTATGCTTGCTGTTTAGTTTCTCACCGTTTAATATTGATAGGCGTCTGCAGCGGACGGCAGTGACCGGTGGGGTCGGCGCGGCTCAGCCAGGGGTGTGACAGGACGCGCTCAGCGCTCAGCCGGTGCGAGGCCTCGCGGACCAGCAGCTGGCGGATCAAGTCCTTGGCGTCGGACGAGATGTGCGCCCACTCCTCCTCGGGGAACGAATATCTACCCTCCTGGTGACAGAAAAAGAGTGTTATAGCTTTTAGCACGCTTGTGATGTTTTTGTGGATTTAAATATTACGGTAATAGCTCAAAAGTCTTACAGACAATGCGGTTCGAATGACTAAGAAATCATGGAATCCTTTACGATTCAGTGTTACGGAGTGGAGTTAGTCATCGTCAGTCACGACGACACGTCAACGACTCTTTGACATATCGATAACTCTGTGCTAGTGAATATGATGCTGATAACTTAGTGATCAAAATCTAAATGATGGGGAGACGAAAAGGAGTCCTAAGCTTACCTGTATAGAAGTAAACAGGAGGTCCTGACAAGCGCGACAGTTTTCCCCGCGCTCCCAGCCGCAATCTGCGCCGCAGTCCGCTCTGAACGGCGGGTAGCCGCAGAGCAGAATGTACGCGATCACGCCTAAGGACCACAGGTCGCATCGCTTGTCGTAATGATTAGCAGCTGAGCCCGCGAACAGAGATACCACTTCAGGTGCCATGAATTCAGCACTTCCCACCTGAAGACAAAGGAGAAAGAAGGTTAGGGAATATCCAACATAGATATCTGCTATGTAGAATTAAATTCTACAAGCAAAAATTGTCTCCAAACTTAAACTATCCTATATTTTCAAAAAACAACATTTAACATTTACGTAGGAATACGGTGGGGTGGACTAGTTTTTAGGGTTCCATGCCCAAAGGGTAAAACGGGACCCTATTACTAAGACTCCGCGCTGTCCGTCTCCCATTAGGCTGTATTTCATGAACCGTGACAGTTAGGCAGTTCATATTTTCACAGATGACGTAGGTATTTCTGTTGCCGCTAAACAATAATTACTAAAAACAGAATAAAATAAATGTTTAAGAGGGCTCCTATACAACAAACGTGATTTTTTTACTCGTTATTGCTCGATATTGATAACGACAACAGTCCTACCTGTTATATATTCACTTTAAAAATAAACAATGAAATTAAAATAAAACAAATATTTATGGCGGGCTCCCATACAACAAACTAGATTTTTTTCCAGTTTTTATAGATTGGTATGGAACCCTTCGTTCGCAAGTCCGACTCGCACTTGCCCGGTTTTATTGAAATGTTAGGATTATAGTTTATACCAACCAACCCATTGATCATTGTACATTGATTTCAGTCATTTCAAAGTAAAAAAATATTCTTATACTCTACACACAATCATCCTACTCATCATTCAAGAGCATGTCTGTGGCTCAACATTGAATATTGAATGATTAAGGCACACGCACGGCTGATGTATGAAACTGATTTAAAATGCAAGTCAAATCAGAAGTGACTTGCTTTGCTACCAGCAAATGAGTAAATAAGTACGTAATATTCACGTTTGTTTCTTTCGTAGAGAAACTTAAAACGAACACATTACAAAGGGCTTTGAAAACACTTGTATTCAAGCAGCATACCATACCTATTCATGGGAACGCACGATTCGAGTGATGTGTCCATCATAATGATCATATTCGAATCGGTCCTACTTACTTTTGTCATCATTGGAATGGAAAACACATTGAAGCCGTAGCACTGTTATGGAATCAATAACCTATAGCTTAGCTTTATTTTATTTTTAATTATTTGAGGCACACAGTTATTAACTAAACAAAAGCATACTTAACAAACACTTAAGGCGAATTGTAAGGGTAAAAGACGAAAACGACGTCTTTTTGGACAATGTTTCTGACGAAAATATAGATCGTGAACGTTTGAAATTTATATATCCGGTAACACATATCTTAAAGTATCTAGTGCCGGTTCCAAATGCTTGCCGGTAGTTATAGTTAGCACTCAGAACAAGGTTGAAGTAACAATATCTTCAGGTAATTGAGCACACTTTTTGACGGTGTGTCTTATTCGTTTACTACCAAACTCAGTATAGTTATTTCTATAGCTCGTACGCTTCTATTCCCGGTCCATTTGTTTTCAAATAAAGTCAAAATAAGGAGTTTTAACGTAAAAACTATTTGCGCCTATTAAAACATCACTCTCCCACAAACGTTTGCTCGCAAAATATGATCAGGCAATGTTGCAGTACCAACAACTGACCGAGCGAGGGCGCGGGCTCGCGAGCGACACGGGGCGCGCGGCGCGCGATTGGAGAAAACGCGACGTTGCAAGCTCTCGTACATGCCGCCGGCTCGCACTATGAGCGACGTTGCCAGATCTTGCTTTAGTACCTACGTTATGTGTATTGTATGATCGCGCGCGTGAGTCTCACTCAAGCAGTTTCAAAAATAAAAGTATAGGTACATAATTTCTAAAATGCAGTGTTATTTTTTGTATCGAATATTTCTTCTGGAGTTGTGTTTTAGTCTTATAATTATATTATGGCAAATAAACGTGGACAGAAACGTCGAGTTCCATCGAAGTGGTTGCGGAAATGTAGATCACGTCATGCAAATGCTTTAAAAGCACAAGTTCGGCAAATGGGTGATGCTGTTGAGTAAGTAACCTATCTTGTACTATGCTATACCTGTAATAAATAATTGTTTAGTCTTCCTAGTCAAGTTCTCAGGCATAATCTAATATCGATGGATCGATGCATGGAGTAGAGTAGTGCCGTTACAGAGACTTACCTATGTAAATTCCTTTTATTCCTTTACTACTTAGGTTGGTACCTAGCCAATACTGTGAAGTACCTAACTCTTGATTTTTACTCATTCAAATAACGATTTTCGCATCCCAATTAACCCTCAATTTTAGGGGTCCGTACCCAAAGGGTAAATCGTGACCCTATTACTAAGACTCTGCTGTCTGTCACCAGGCTGTATCTCATGAACCGTGATAGTTAGACAATTGAAATTTTCACAGACTCTGTCGTTCAGTATTTCTGTTGCCGCTATAAAAACAAATACTAAAAAACAGAATAAAATATATATTTAAGGGGGCCCATACAAAAAACGTAATTTTTTTGCTCGTTGTTATAGATAACAGTACGGAACCCTTCGTGCGCGAGTCTGACTCGCACTTGGTCGGTTTTATTTATGATGCCATCGGTTAGAACATATAGAGGAGAAACTTTAGTAATGGTCACAAATGAATTACATTAATTTTTTCTTACTACGTACCTAAATATTTAGTTCGTTACTTGGATATTATATTATATTTGTATTATAGGGATTTTACTAAAGATCTAGCTAGTACCTATTAGCTACCAGCATCGTGTCTCAATACTAACTTTTTACTCGCACAACTTTTACATACCTACCTAATAAATGTAACTTAGGTACTTATCTACCTATATAATTTTGTATTTCAGGCAACCACAAATATCTGAATCTGCAATAGAGATTAACAAGGATTCTGTTGCACATAGCAGTCGTAATGTGGACACGGAAACATGGAACGTGACAATTGATGATAGTGAATTGTCATTCAATACGTCAATAGAGTCCAAGCGGTAAGAAATTTACCAAATTCTATTTATGTTGCCTACCCACTGCATTTTTCGCACATATACGGTTTTGCCAATCCTATCGGGTATTACGGGTGTTCTATTTAATTATTTGTATTTTGCTTGTGGGTCAATATTACTGTTAATTATTCTTCTTTCAGCTGAAAGAACCTAAAAGAAGAAAAACGGCTTCAGCAACTTCTTTTTCCCCAGACCAGCCATCTACCAGCTCACCTCTTGTAGGTAACTTGAAGTTCTGTAGAACTGTATTTTTAACGCTAAGCTCTTCTAATCGTACTTATCCCATCGAGGGATACCATGTCATGTATTTTTCTTATTATTACATTGTTTACCTACCATATTCTATGAAATATTAATTTCCTACTTACTGTTTTTTTCACGCAAAGCACTACTATGTCCCTTAGAGAATATTTTTTCTTGCAGGCCAATAAATATATTTATTTCTTTATATTTTTCAGTTAGTAAAAGAAGATAAAGGGTTCCGGTAAATTACTTCTTTCCGGATCAACTTACCACGTCATAAGTACCAACCTCTTACCTAGCGCTGAAAACAAAGATGAATAAAAATAAAAACGCCAAGTGCGACTCGGACTCGCGCAACGAGGGTTAGTTACGGAACCCTCGTTGCGCGAGTCCGAGTTACACATTAGACATTATATTAATTATATAAATAAAAGAAGCTGTTTCTTGCCCAATATCATGATTCTAGCCCTATAGGTTTTGGTCCATGGCGAGAATCAAAATAATGTTTTTTTGTGATTAGACAACAATATAAGAATTTCCGAATTTTTCCTTTATTTGTGCTACCTTGCTTCTTGCCAAATTTCATGGTTCTAGGTCAACGGGAAGTACCCTATAGGTTTTGTGTGCATGTGATACCCTTGGAAAATAAAAAAAGGACATAAACGGCTGTAACTTTTGATTACGTTGACTTAGAAGTTAGATTTATAATATAAATCAAAATCAAAGTTTGATTTATAATATAAATCAAACTTCTATTCTCGATATAAATTTTATATCGAGGCTCCAAAAGGTTACGAACCTGAGTATATGTTATTAATATGTATACCTTACTACTAGTAACCTACCTACCTACCATCTGATCTACTCCTTCTACAGGACCGGAAACTCCTGTTACCCGGACTCTTATGAGTCCGGTGTCCTCGGGCACCATGGATTAATTTTACACCCATCTATCGTAGTTTAATTTAATTATTATGTACCAAACTAGTTCCTTAATTTGTAGGTATCTGTTGTTTATAAACTATGTACTTCTACACACCTAGACTTGATTCTATAGGTACGGGTTCCTTTTTTTCTTTTGAGTTACGGAACCCTAAAAATGACAAGATAGTGAATTTATATTTTCATGCAGAGTGTATTCATCAATATTAATAAAAACTTAACTAGTATATGCTGATGATGATGATAAATAAAAACTTTAACAAAAATTAGTTTAATAATATTCGTTTTACTAAAATACTATTAGACCAATGCAGTTTATATTATATTATACAGATATTTTGTTTAGTTATGTTTTAATCCTAAGCCTAACCATTCTCTACACATATAATATTTTGATACAATTACTCCTTTGAACTGTTTCTCTCAAGGATCTCTCTGTTCGCCATTACTCTGTGATACGTACTACACTTGTGCGCGCCATCTAACGGCAGTGGAGCGTATTATTTGGATAGGGTATATCGACTAAGGTTCCAGGACCGCGCGCGCTCGGTTTTTTGAATCGAAAACATGCACTCCTTGCTGCATAGATGGCGCGGGGGTGTCCCGCTCGGCTGCCAAATGCCCGAGGTCATTTGCCTTACTATTCGTCTTAAACCAGCAACGTTTCCACTATTTTATGTTACATTAATTAGAGAGCAGACAGCTTTGATAAGGTCTAACGACAGCTGTATAATGGTTAATAATTTAAACATTCGCAATTTGTTAGCATAATATAGATTATTTATTACATTAAGTGCGCCTTATTATATACCTGATAAATAATCTTTAGTGGTAGGAACATGTGGTTATGCTTTATGCTGATTATTAAATGAACACTAGTTTATTCATTCTAGCAACACTTAAATTTGGGAAGTCAAAACTCAACCTTATTTTTGCATTATTTACGAAAGCTATAAAGAATGTTATTGTAGGTCCCAAATACCTACTTACTTTGGTTGTCAGCTGATTACTTGTCATTCAAAGGTTATTGGTCCTACTTGATAAGAATGGCAATGTTCACTGATTAAATAGGTGAGTCAGAACTGCCTAACACATCCATCATCAAGATTAGGTCGAGCAAAACACCGGCGGCGTTATTTAGGGCATTTAATTTATTGGAGTAGCACCTTATTAATCGACTTTCTTTTATAGTAGGTATGTAACCTAATGGTCTATATTCAACTAGGATTTGTTGTTGCGGTCTAATGTTATTAATGCAGAAAGGAAAATTACCACAAATTAAATCAAACTGATATATCAACAATTGAAGCAAATTTCTCAGTTGCTTGTAGTTACAAGGTAGTTATTGTAAAGGTCATTGGTTTACCAATGACCTTTACAATAACTCCAAAAGGGATTTTATAAAATTTTTACCACAAAAAAAACAGGAAAACTTGGAGCTTGATAACGGGTAATGTTTATTGAACTTACCGGTGTTATTAGTTGCGGTGTAGCGAGCGGGCTGGCCAGGCTCGAGGTAAAGCTGATGCCACTGCCCAGATCGAAGTCGCATATCTTCACTGGGCAGAGCCTGTCACGATGGACGCATAGAATGTTCTCCGGCTTTAGATCGCGGTGTGCGACGCCTTTGCCATGCAAGAAGTGTAAAGCGTTCGCAATCTCACGCACGATCTCTGCCGCTTGCGGTTCCGAGAAGTATTGATGCTCCTGTATGCGCGACAGGAGCTGACCGCCGTTGATCTACAACAATGGGGGAACAGATTAATTTAAAGATGTCAAACCGTTTGGCAAGGCAAGCCCAGTCGTGGACAAAACATTGTACCTGAGCCTAACATACCTCATTTAACTGACCTAACAAGTAAATAGAAGCTTTTGGAATTTAGGATATCATTTCTAAACGTTTATGTAATCTAAGTTAGATTAAAAATACTACTACAAAATACTAGCTATAAAAGCGAATTGCTTCGAAATGTCTAGTCACCTACCAAAGTCAAAAGAGACTTGTATAGGGCATAATAATAACGCGAGTTAAATATGTACCTACCTATTTACACGTTCTTCGCGTGCAATATTGAACGTCCTCTAAGTCTGTCTACAAAGCGTTCAGGGCCTTGCTGCTGCGTTTTTTAAGTTTAAATAATTTTATAGGGAAAGTATTGTTGGTACTTGGTATTGCCTACATACTCGTATGTATTACGAGTAATCGCACTCTATATTATTGGTGATAAGTAAGTAGGACCGTACTTTGCCTATAGTAAGTAATTTTAGGTAGGTACCTACCTAAACTATTTCTCTAACAAACATTAAGTCACAAAGCAAACAAAAAATTAATTGTTACTACTAAAAGAAGATTGCAAATTGTATTTTTCTAATACTCGAGTGACAAAAGTCTATATGTTGCTGGTAATAAAGTAGGTATTGTTTTAATAATTGTAACAGGAACAGACAAAACACGATATCGTCTGTGTAAACAATATTAGTATCAGGCCACTCAGTATCTGTTTACGATAAATACCTACCTGCCTTTAATGTAAGTAACTATTACAATACATTGTTATTATGAGGAATTGCAATGATATCAAAATATTAATTAGAGTTTATGTGATCAATTTTGAGATTACTTATAATGTTGGTATTGTTTTTCTAGTCTAGACAAGCTATCAATTTAACAAATAGATATAATATATATATTACTACTAACTGGCAGTCTGGCAAACGCCTCAGTTTCTAAAAAAAGTCAGAAATCAGACAACAAACACAAAAATATTGGATTTCCTACACTCATTGTAAAATATCAGTATCAAAGTTAAAAATAAACTAAAAGAAATTTTATTTAAAAGTTTGCAAATAGGCGTAACGCTAACGATGGTTTGTTTTGTGATTCAGAAAAAATTCCATTCACATGAACCAACCAGCTTTGTTAAATCGAACGTATCGGTGGTGGATCGAATTTCCTCATGAGTGGTATTGTTTTTAGAAACCTTCCTACCATTCAGTGAAAAACAGAATATGTTGCAATATTTTAGTACTTACGTTCAGATAGGGTAGGTATGTACCTAAAGTTTCTAACCTGACCAAGGAGTCTTAACTAAAATCAACTGGGCATTGACTTTTTTTGTAACGTATAATGTGCTCATGCTCACCTTCTCGAAGACAAGATAGAACTTGTCCGTGTCCTCGAAGAACTCGATGAGCTGGATTATGTTTGGGTGTCCCTGGCAGTAGTGGAAAGTCTCCACTTCGCGGAACACCCGGGCGCGGGCGTGCCCCGGTACCTTGTCGATTATCTTCACTGCATACTCCTGTCCCGTGTATATGTTGACGCACGTCTGTACCGACGCGTACGCGCCTTCGCCCAGCACCTCGCCCGTTAACTTGTACAAGTCTGAAAGAAGAATATACTATGTTGATATTGTCAAAGTGGAAAGTTCGTTTGAACAGACAGAACAGAGCAAAGTTATTTTCTTAGGAATCAAATAACAAAGATCTGCGTTGCGCAGAGGACTATGCAGATTCCACTTCTTACAGGGTTAAATCCTTACCTTGGAAACACGAGGTGACCACGGAGCTGCCGGAGCGCTTCTTCCTCCTGCGCTTCCTGCGCGCCTCTTCCTTGCGACGCTGCAGATCCTCGCTGTCAGGTATTGGCACTGGTGCCGACTCCGCGTGGGGACTCTCGTCCGACTCGCGCTCGCTCCCTGACTGGCTGCTGCAGCGGCCGACTCCTGGGAACAAATAAATGCACTTTTTAAAATTCATCGAAATAAATCTAATTGCAGCACGCCTTGCGTTATTAAAAGAGAGTTTATTGTCTGTTTATTGTAAAATCTCTGTAAAAGCATGTGATGTAGGTATATCAGAGACGGTGTGTGTCTCTACCTTCCGATTGCTGGCTATTCTGACGTATCACAAATCGCGATAACTAACGTGCCTACGCCTACTAGAAAACAACTAAACGCACAACTAGGTACCAACTTATCACAGTAATCGGTTCTCAAAGAAAGGGTTTTTATTTATCCGAAGATAGAAAGTTATAAAATGGTAAATTGGTACAGTGATATCTCCCTCAAAACGTGCGAGACGCTGCTGATTTGAATGTTTATTTATAAAGAAATGCTCTACTCAATGCTCATTGCTTTGATCAGTAATTAATGAGCCCTGCAGTGAAGTGGGTAACCGGTTGTAGAGCTGGATTACAGAAGCCACTGTTGTTAGTGTAATCTTAATGCTTTATAAAACCACATACAATAAACAGTTAAGCGTATATTTACACGGAAACAAGAATTTAAAACAAAAAAATAAAAGAACCTCGTTCCGATGATGATTCAGGAAACACCAACAAGTCTTTGTTTTTCATACGACATAAATATTAAAGTCATTTTGTTTTGGTGCACGTAGGCAAAAGGAATAATGAATTTATCCATGTAACTAAACGCTGACTCTCTCTTCGTGCTTTGTGCCAAGCTATTGTTATGCTACCGATTTCACTGAGTTTGACTTCGAAATGTTTTATTCTGAGGGAAGTTATTGGACTTTCACAGTCGAATATTTTGAAGTAAGTTGGTATGAAGAGATTCATTGAAGGCGTGTTTCTTCAGGGAGAGCGAATCGCTTGTCATCGCTAATGTTATTCTGTCGTTCGCAATCGCAAGCCATGCAGGCTGGCTGAGTTGGCAAACAAAGCCGGTTCAATGACCTGCGGCTGCGCCACACGGCCGCACCCAGCAGCCAGCACTGCGCGCGCCCACATTACGTGATCATTCCCTGCCCCGATGACGTGAAAACTATTCGACAACAAATATTTTTAAACTTATGCGATCTGAACACACAATTATTAAGACTATTTAACGGGCATTTATAGCGTTTACCTACTTACCTATTTTTCCCGACGTTTCAGGTTTACACACTATCGTGGTCAGGGGATGACTCTAAATGGGATGGCGATAAATACTCGTTATTATTATTAATTAATTATGTATTCGACTACATCCGAATCCATTAAGCAGGTTTGCTACGCGAACCAATTGTGTTGAAAGAAAACGTTATCTTCCAAAAAACATTCTTACTTAACCCACTTACGTCCGTAATGAATTCGTCAAACTACGATTGTTTTTATAGTAAAACATCCAACAACATTTGCTGTGACTAGCAAAGACAAAAAACCGCATAGGGAGATCAATTTTGGAACAACTCTGAGCCATTCTTCGTGAACGGGATTATCAGGATAATTCGTGCACAGATAGACTAAACCAACTAAGCGTGTTACATGGGTAGGCATATTTGTTAAACGGCTGTATTTGTAAATAGAGCCAGTACTTATTGTCTTAATGTAATCCTCATTTATTGTTTGCCACTGATTGCAAACTAAAGTACCTATTTAGATTCTCAAGGAAATCAGTTGATATAGAACATAAGTGTTCAGAAGATACACTCTTTCTTACACATAGCGTAACCATGTTTCAATGGTAAATAGTGCTCGTGTGTGCTTCGAGTTTAAGTAGGTAGGTACATTGTTTCAGTCTTCATTATCGTAATGAATAATGATACGAGCGAAACTTGTTAATTGTTGTGACCTCAGACCAGCGAACATCGGCCGACAACAGACAAAACGATCCGCAAATGCGCAATAAACGCACGAGTGTAACAATCGGCATAGAGGCACGCCCACTAACACAATCGCCCGTTTCAACATGGAAGCTTCCTGTTTATGCTCTGAATTAGATACTAACAGAAATCAAAGTTACGACCGCATTATAACAACGTGCCCGCCTATATTTATAAACAAAGCCTATCGAATTCATGATCGCTGGATGATATGATAACAAAGAGTTGCACCAACATAATAAGCATGAGAGTATCTTTAGTCTCAAATCTGTTAAAGGAACATTCATGTTTTAGTGTCACGAAACAGCTTCCTACGCTGTCACGTTACCAAAATAAAAGTAGACGTCACGCACAACATTGTGCGTAAACAAAACCACAAAATGCATTTGGAAACAAAACCATAACAATCGTAAATAGGATGATGTTGATGATTGATAATGATCAAAGCCTAATTGAAGAAATCAGTAGTGTGATAGCACCACAACTAGATCACGCATGTCTGACTCGTTACATCGTCGCATTGGTCGCCAGCGTGGCTCCACGTGGCAAAACAGCACACTCGGCTTGCAACGTGGCCATTAAACAAGTACATAATTATATGACAAAGAATCCTTACAAATAGAAACAAATATTTAACTGTCACAGCCGAGCCGAAACTACTTAATCAGACTTACTTATGTAAAGTACAAAAGTTTGGTAGGGTAGGTACGTACTGTGTAATACGGTACTATCTATAATAATATAATATGTATTACTTAACCTAGTCGTGTATGTTACGCAGCCGACGCGACAGCAAAACAATAGACAATCCATTAAATAAACATATGTAGGTAGGTACTTACATAACATGTAAAAAGTTATAACTCGATTGAAAAAATAAACTCGAAATGTAACAGAACAGAACGTAACAAAACAACCAACTACAGACTCATGTTGGGCCCGAGCTGGTGCAGCATAGCTTTGCAAATGAATTCGAACATCATGTTTATGCATGAGTGCTTGTAGGTATTTGCATTATTTAGTCAAGATTGCCAAATCCATTACATTACCATTTAATTTTTAATTACCTACTCGCATAATTTATTACTAGTTTTTTTATTTGACTTAATTCCTTTAAACCTTTGGCATAATACCTACCTACCTTCAGTTTCTACTTTCTAATCTGGTTTGCATTAGTGCCTGGACACGAATACGCTCTCTAGTTTTCTGATCGTAAGCCCCATTACCATTATACTTTTGTTTTATACCCCTAAGCTGTTACTTATAGTAATGATCAATCACTTTCTGTTTCCAATGCAACTGCATCGAGCCGTGACAATTCAAAATAATGACTGTTACCTTCTTGGTAGGTCCACTTTTTATTACTTCCATTTCAACATTCAGCTACCCATCAATTTAATAATTTATTGCTTCATCGAATCTAAGATGACAATGTGCGTGCAACAAATAGTCACTCAGTCAATGACTGTTTAGTGATGTAAAAGTAGCAGTCATTTCTAAATTGGTCCTGCCATTTATCATCATAATCGTTATTATCAGAGATCAAAGTCGAACGCCGTGGTTCAACTGCCGGACTAATTGCCAAGTCGGTCGGTCTGGCAATGTCGTCGTAGAGGTACTCAAACTACTCAACAAGATTATATCTCAGTGAAACTAACTGAAATGTGGCTACTGGCTTGGAAACTTTCACAGTTTAGCCGCACATTTAATGAATATAATCCTAATTAGCTTATTAAATTAAATACCTAACGAAGAGCTGCGACAAAACAAATGTACCTACTTATTCCGTGTTTTTTTATGATCGAGCTAGTTATAGTACGGATACCAAACCAATCTGACCATCGATATTTACCTAAATCGCACACATGATGCCCAAACCACGGATAAGTAGTCCGTGGCTTGGGCATCATGACTTCTATAATGCAAGTTTACAAAATGTAAGCAGGTAAAGTAGGTACAGGTACGTATGTAATAATGATTTCAAGCAAGTATGGTGCAGGTGGCGCAGCAGAATCAAAAAACACGGGCTATGCTATACCTATTGTGCATTTTGGAACAAATATCGATTTTGAGGGAACAGCGCGCAATTCCCAGTGCGCTTTGCGCGAGGAAGAGGGTGAGAGTGATATAGCGCGGAAACGTATGCAGTCACGGTCAAGGTTACGCCGCCTGTCGATAGCCGTAATTACTGACTAAATAGCTAGGTAGGTATCGTTTTACTAGACATTTGTTGGACGGTCTACCATAAATCATTAATAATTTATTTCCTGGAATGTAGGTACAATAAAAAGGTCCTAATAAAATGATATAAATAACACTCCAATACATTCCGTCTCGTCAAACTGCGTGCAAAGTTATAAGTAAGCCTGTACATAATATTAAAAATAACAGACAGCAAACACAATTCAAATAATTCCAAATGCGAGTAAAAAAATATGACATGATAAGTAAAATTTTAAAATAATAATAATCGAACGTCGTAAAAACGAAGAGTCTTTATCTATAGGTAATACTTTTATAGACATATTTTTAGTTTTTTTTTAAATCGAATGACGAATCTTTAAAGTCAGCTGGGTGGGTTATATTTATTGTAGCAACAATGCTAAAAGAAACTATCAAATGCATGCAATACATAAAGTAACATGAATACGGAGTGGTTCGTCCTTAGAGCAAAAGGTTCTCAGTAGAAAAACTTTCGCAACGCGATTCGTCATGGGAGCGAAACGTCCTCAATTGAAAAAGTAATGTCTTTATAAAGCGAAATGACTTTTCTGTCAAACGACCGCTGTTCAAAATAGTCACGGAAGCAGAACGTCCTCTATTGAAAACAAGATTCCAAGCAAATGAACAAATTATTATTTTTATTGTTTGTTTTTTGAGTAAACGAAAAATCAAATGAAAAATTTAATTTGATTAAGTACTTTGAAAAAAAAATGTAACCACCTGCAGACATAAGCTGCTACAATGAAGTGAAATGGCAGGAAAGAAAATAAAAAATGGGAATTTAGTGGATATAAAAGGAAGATAAATAATAAATAAATAATTCTGGACAATCCACAGCATCATCTAACCCCAAAAGTAAGCAGAGCTTGTGTTATGCGTATAGAAAGCTTAATATACTTTACAAAATCGTCCTGATATTGGCAATCTTCCTCAAAAATTCAAAAGTGAAAAATAGGCAAGTCAGGATGTTATACTAAAATATAATATAATACATTTTTCTTTGATGGCGCTTTGAAGGACCTTTTCAATTGCGGACAGTTTGCTTCCTGGCCTTTCCTAGTAGTCGATTTCGTTTGGCGGACGTTATAATTTTTTGTACCTTCAAGGGCTTTATGCATTGAGAACCAACCGCTCCGTATGCAGTAACATGATTTGCTATGTAACACGGATGTGTTGATGCACACTAGGGAGGTGTATACTGTGTAGTAATAATAGAAATAAAAACCTTATGACATAACTGGTTTCAAGAACTTCGATTGGTGGCGTTAGAGAAATAACAAAACTTGAAACCTTGAAGGAGAGTTCAGTGCGCAGTTTTTTAGCAAACGACCTTGGCCGTGAACGCGCTGGGGCGCGGGGCGTCGCGCTCCGACGACCATGCTGTAATGGAACCGTGGAGACTAATGAAATTGCATTCGATTATCAACGCGTTCCTTTCCAATTTCATTTTCAAATAGGTAAACGCTCGTAAACCTTTTTTCACAACAATGGTGACCGTGAATTTAGAACCGTTAACAATCAAGAATGCGATAAATTTCAAACTTCGTTCTCTAGATAAACAATGTGACTTACCTGAGAAGTTTGCGGCGTAGAAGCAGTAGAAGTTAAGTAGAAAAGTAGCAAAATGTCGATTACATAATTTTTCTAGCCAAGCTAAAGCAAATAATGTACCTAATTCGGATTTTCAATGTGACCGAAATACATCTAGATTCTTTGTGGGTATTATCTTATCTATGAACGACTAAGAAATTGTATTGAACATTGAATTGAATTGATATAATATAATGAATGAGTCATCATAATAAACGGTTGATACAACTGATACCTACCTACTTATTGCATATCAATAAAAACAACCACTAATGTAGTGATTATGAAATATTAATTGCTAAATACCTAGGTACCTAACTACCAAGCTACCTATGCGATGCGGTCAATGGTCTTTCACATCATGAACTCTAACGTACGATGTGAGCGTTGTCTTCGAAAGCTTTCAGGTTTTACAGCTCATTGACTGCGACCCTGATGAATACACTCAAGCTGCGTTCATAAACATTATTTGGAAAAGCAATGGGAACGGCAATAACAATCGCGTCAGAGTCACCCACTCGCTCGTAAACTTTGCTCAGTACAAAATCGCGTTATTGAGTGTGGTCAGTGTTTAGCTTTTAGAAACATAACTCGAAAGAAAGAAATAGGTAAGAAAACTAATAATTGTTTATTATACATACAACTTTCCTAATTTTGTAAGCCTTAGGTACTCCTATTTAATTATGTGCGTGACTAACTACCTTTTTAACGCTTCATAAAAAAACGTTTCTTGTATGTTTTTCATAAACATCGTGTGCGTTTAAGTTTATACCTAGACAAGTAGGCAGGCAATCATTTTAAGAATATCTTTTAAAAATTATAGGTTTTAACAATAATATAAAACTTCTAAATGTTGACGCGCCGGAAATTTTAATAAACCTACCTACAACCCTCAAAATTTGATGGTAAGGTCAAAATATAACGGTTGCATTCAGATAATATTTCTTTAGATTATTTCCAATACTTAGTAGAGTTACATCGTGTATGACACCAGAAAAGTAAAAGATAAATTTAGATTAATACACCGGCAAAAACTATAAGTTCATTGTTCACAGTTTCTGAGTTTCTTCTAGAATTATTTGTATTAGTCAGCATAAAACCTCGGTTGAGTTGAATATTCGATAGTCATGCTTCAATGGACTCTAATTTGAATCTGCCCATAAGGGCATGAATGAACAGGGCAGTATAGCAACAACGTAATCTCAACTACGCAGTACCAGGTACTGGTCGCTGACACTAAAAAACCGGCATAACAGAATTATGATGATCAACCATCTGACAACAAAGCGTTCCACATCGGGAAAGGGTTTAAAGTAATTTGGGTTGGGATGAACATAAAATAGCCATTCTAGATAGAGTATTAAAGAACGATCAATCTCAAAAACTTACCGCTATCCACACTCTCTTCTGAAACCTTCTTCACCATTATGATTGCTTGATGCGTTGATGCAGCGATATTGAAAATGTAAACGAGTAGGTGTTCTACTCTTGAAAAGCCGCTTTCAAACTTGTGGCGGCCGCCTTCTCGACGTGAAATCAGAACGACGTTCAAAGATTAAGAGAAATAAAGCGTCGTAATAGTGAAAAGCACCGGTCGAGAAGGATTTTCGGGAAATGCGCCAGAAGGTTATAAACAAACACTGATAGAAGGCAGAATTTAAAAAAAAAATTGCTGATGTCGTTAGCGATCCATCCTACACACGCCCGCCCGTTCGATGTTCTGAAATCCAACTGCGGAGCAGGCAGAGCGCGATGCGATGCGAGCCGGCCACACGTACACCGCTCCCCGGCCCTCGCTCCCCGCGCTCCGCGCCACTCCCCGCCGCCGGCCCCGGGGCGGCAGCTTGTGCGTCTTTGTTGTGGCCTCTCACACTGCGCATGCGTATTCACTCGCACCATTGCTGCTGACGTGTTTATATTTTTTTCCGTTTATTTTTCATGATCGTTACTACAACCCCAGAGCGGTACATCAGTCGTAATATTTTTATCTACGCACGCTAAATATTTAGCTTTCATTCAAAGTTTCAGACCCACAGCTAGAAAAAAACCTACGTACCTACTTTTTATCTTCTCCATATCTCCCTATTCTCCCGTCGTTTTGTGGTTGGTAGTACCTAGGGCATGCAGAATCGGAAGAATACACAAAACCGATTTTATTGACACTTTTGACGTACCGATTTACCTGAATATTGAGATCAATTTATCATTTACCTAGGTTCTAGCAGGCAGGTACAGAGTCCTACAGAATATAGAATTGATGAAAAATTTACGTGGAAAGATTGTAACATTTTAATAATTTTCTTTTCTTCAGTAGGTACTGTTAGTTAACAACCATAAATGACAGCTAAAATTTTTATATAATTCTAAAAATGTGCAAAATACAAGTACCTACCTAGTAGGTACATTAAATGACTATACCTCTAGTCTCTAAAATTTATCTAGCTAAAACGAAACGCCCGAAATGAAACAAAGGAATGTCATCATTAATGAATTAATAGGTGAATTTGCTCGCTGCCTATTCAGTGCGTTCTATTACATCATCATCCTAAACGATCGCCTGAAAGTCGGTCACAAAGTTATACCTAGGTTATTCAATTCTTGGCATCTCATGGTTACGCAACGCAAAGGACTTCTTTTTGTTCCAACCAAACCTTCCCATGAGTGACCTTCGTAGGATATTTGTTGACAAACAAGCTGCGGGAACAGCTCAGCCAAACGCACGTGGTTTGCCGAACCGGTCCGACCGGCAACCGGCAAGCCGCCATGTTTGTTGTCACGCCATCTTTTTGTCTCACTCTAACTAATAGCGCTGTTTCGTCTTACACGAAGCTTCTTTCTAACATCTGATCCCTCGTTTGGAGGCCTACGTGACCGACAATAACAAAAACATAGCGATAGCACCGACCACGAGTGCCGCCTGCAGCTTAAGCTATACCAACCAAAGTCTGAAGCGGATAAGCAAATCTTCATTAGTTCATTACCTACCTATGAAGATATTAAAGCCCCGCGGCTGCTTGTTGTTCTAACATTCAACATGAGTTATTTATTAATCAGATGATGAAGTGAGATCGCGTTAGCCAAGACGTCTACCTATTATCCGAAAAAACATGTCAAATGATGCGAATGTTTTGCAATTTTCTGCGCATTTAGATAACAAGACAAGATGTTTGAGCGATGATCTGACTTCATTCTTTCAATATTTATGGAAGTCACGTAAAAACTGATAGTGATAAGAAATTTTAAGGATGGTACTTGATGGGTACTTAGCTAGTTAGGTATACAATAATGTACAAGTTTAATTTAGTCATAGGCGCCCTCGAACTGAGCAAAGGAAAAGGATTTTAGAGTGCTAAACTTTTTGCTCCCTTCATGCTCATATCCTGTTGGGCGAATGAGGGAAGTTCTTGGAATTGGAACACTTTCGTTTTCAAGGAAACGCAAAAACTGATACGGAAGCCTTGTGTCATTTAGGTAATTACCAAATAAATGCCATTGCCAAATGCTATAATTTAAGTACCTAGTACAAGAATTTGCGAAACGTAGTGGAATGATAAATACAAGTACGATACTAAATCGTCCCTTTCCCTTTGTCTTCGGCGTAGCAGGCGGGGGCATAGATTGGTTGGCAGTTACAGGGCTCTGCGCCTTTCGGCGCCAGTGGTCTCGTGTACCTACTGGTATTCGTGTGGGTGTTGCTGTTGATTAGAATTGTAAAATCTGTAGTAAACCCAAGTCAAAGAATCTTGTTGAACCAGTTAGGGTAACAGCCACAATAACTGGAAGTTTTCTCTAGCTTTTAGTGTCTACCTAACAAAATAGATTCATAAAATTATTCGTTTCTGATGAGCGAATGCATTCAAATTGGTTAAGTTGTAGGTACATAATTTTTTGTATAACTAAACTAACGCTACCGTTGTATGCTGTGCTCGTATGGTTGTCACTCAAAAATAACAAGCGAACACACTTCCCAAGGCAAGGGCTGTGAATCTATTCGTAGTAAATTTACTAGATCCCTTCAGATGCCTCTTATATGAAAACCGACTGGACGTTTCACATCACAAGGTACAATTTCGTCTAACGTGAAAACAGTATTTTGGGAACCCGAAGGCATCTATTATGTTACCCATGCCGACCGTGCATCGGGCGGGGTATGCCCGTGGAAACATTTTTTACCGTTTCTTTGTTTGATTTTGGTAGGAAAATTTTTATACACTATGCTTATAAGAGGATCAAGCATTCATCTTGCACCTGACGTCTTTACAAAGGACTGACGGTGATGTGACACAAAATTCCTCTGATCGTCTTTTCTGATGGAGGATCGTGCGTTGCATTTGTGTGATACGGGTTTGGGTACGAGTTCCTTCGAACGTTGTTGCTTTGTCCCGTCATCATTGATCGTGCTTGCGTATTGCTTGAAATCGATCGACAAATACTTCTTATGAGTCTTATCATGATTCTATCCGCATCCACATTCACTTTAAATAGTAGGTAGGTAAGTAATGTAATGTTTATTGACTGTTAATGTTTATAGACTCAATTTTGTATTTTTTACGAACCAAGTCTTGGTGTCTCCACGCACAAGTACCTACACACAATAGAGGTTAACAAAAAGTTACTATTGTCATTGTCAAATTATAACAAGCGGATTGAAAACCGGCTGAAATGGTGAAAGTTTTTTTCAAATCGGTCCAGCAGCAACAAACAAACAAATCTTTCCTCTTTTTAATGTTAGCATAGACATACGGGTGCAGATCAGATAACAATAGGTAGGTACTTACCTAATATTACTATGTATGTATTGTTATCTACACCCATTGCCTTTTTATTTTTACATATAAGCGGTCACCGAATCCAAGGTTACAGAAAATGTATTAGCAATTCTAATTTAGGCTTTTTGCGCTGTTCAGTTCTCTTATTATGTTTAATACATGTGAGGCTCCCTACGGTGAAGTAGTGTCGATCACCCTACTACTTACATCTTAAGAATATTGCATCATTTAACTTTATTTCCAATGATTTAGAGTTCAAAATGTGAGCTCCGTGTCGTCGATGGCATTAGATTGGACTTTTATGTCGCCATAGTCTTTAAATTTTAAAAAGCTGGCATGGCACTCATACTATATTCACTTTTGTTTGTATATTGCTTAGCGCATTTGGTAATCCGGAGGCATCTAGCATCGGGGTACCTCTGCCCGTGAATGTGAGTTATGTACAGTTCCTACGTCAGATCAACGTTCTTTTATCTGGAAGCCAAGTGCCAGCCAACCACAAGATGAACCAAAGTAGATAGGTATAATGATACATTATAGAAGCTACCAAGTTAATCATTAACATAACATTTTTATCTTAAAAGTGGATTGACGTCATATTGATCCATGATCTGCAGATTGACCTTAAATCGTGTCATTATACAAGGCTAAATCAGGAACAATGAGTTGAGGTAAAATCGACACCTATAGATGCTGATTTATGTTAATGATTAAATAAGTGCCTACCTCTAGATATAGTTTATTTACGCTAGGTATTATGATTAGCTACCTAGTACAGGGCTAATCATAATACCACTACATACAAATACAATGTACTATGTGATTGTATTTGTATGTATACTTAGTACTTATAGCCTCTTTGTGATTGACAATATCATGGCAATGTTTGTAAATAAACACCAAACCAGACATAGTAGCTTCCAAACGTCATGTAGATACCTAGGTATATTATAGGTACCTCTATTCTATACCGACCACCACCATTGAAAATCGCAGAGGAATAACAAGATAAAGTTAAAAACTACAACCCGACTACGTGAAAGTTATAAAAGTTTGAAACATTTACATTGACAAAATAGAATGACGCATCGGTCATATTTGATAGGCATAGAGTTGAAAATGAAAATAGGTCGTAGGTATTGTAATTTTTCTCTATGGGGCCTGCAGCCTGCGGCTACCTAAACTTTAATACGCGTTTTGAAGGCTTATTCGGGGTCGGAGCCCTAAATCCTATAGCCTATAACCATCGGGGTATTGAGACGAATCAATCGATAGGTACATAATTTGTTGAAATCGAACCAGTAGTTTCAGCGCTACGTGGGAACAAAGAAATCGGCCACATACATACAAATATACAAACATACAAACATAGGGTGCTAACCTCATAACCCTCCCCTGTTGGTAGTCGGGTAAAAAATAGGTAGCTAAGTGTCAATCGGTTTTCATTCCACCTTGACTCGACTCGGAATCGGAACGAATAAATTCTTATACGAGTATATCTAATAATATGCAGATTCACATTGATAGGAAATCATTAAGATCCAGCTGTAGGTATTTTTATATTTGCGGCCGGTGTAAAGAATCAAAACACTCTGCTTAGCCTACACCTCTGTCAACCAACAAAATGAGTTAAGATACGTAGTACAGTCGCTGTTCACTGAGCCCTTTGACTTTTATGGTGATGATGATTTATCGAATATTTGCATTATATTCACGATGATCGTTAAAAATCCGGATCGAAGGACCAATAGTTTTTTAATACTCACCTAGGTACTTCGGTATTAATATTAGACATGCTAGACAATTCCACAGCAATTTTCATCCATAGGTAACTTTGGGTTGTTGCGTTAGGTGTTTTTATTTGGAACAATTTCATTCAGAATTAGATTATCCAAACCTATGTGAAAGCATATGGTTACCCAGTAAATTGTCAATAATCTATTATTAAAAGCTATTTGGGTCGAGTTTGCAGTGGTTAACCACAGCATAACCTGTTTGAAGCGTGGGTGATTAACTTCGAGCCATTGTGGTAAACACGATTCAGTTTATGGTTGATAGCTTATTTATTATTGTCTGGTCATAGTTACATACTTAGACACCTTATATGTATATATATACAGGGTGGAAAGAATCTATGGGCCCTTGAGGGGAACTACCTTAAATCCTTTAGCTAGCTCATTTAACTGAAAGGAAACATTCCTTTATTTTAAAAAAAAAACATAATATTATGATACACTCGACTTATTGATTTTAATAAAGTAGTAGGTAGGTAAAATAACATAATATGCATGTGAATCATGTCTCTTTTTAGTTTTAATAAACTGAAAAAGCAATTTGGCATTTTGTCTTGGGGCGAGTCTAGTTTAGTTTTGTTTAGAATTAAGCCAGTAGGTACTAACCTGACCTACCTAAACTATTGTGTATTTAAATAATAAAACCGGCCAAGTGCGAGTCGAACTCGCGCACGAAGCGTTCCGTACCATTATCTATAAAAACGGCAAAAAAAAAAACACTTTTGTTGTATGGGTTAAGAGCCCCCTTAAATATTTGTTTTATTATGTTTTTTAGTATTTTTTGTTATAGCGGCAGCAAAAATACATCATCTGTGAAAATTTCAATTGTCTAACTATCACGGTTCATGAGATACACCTGGTTATACCTGGTGACAGACTGACAGACGGACAGCGAAGTCTTAGTAATAGGGTCCCGTTTTTACCCTTTGGGTACGGAACTCTAAAAACCACCTAAGTAAATGTATTAGTTTACCTACCACTGTTTTGAACTAAGCAGCTGATTAGCTTAAAAGTTATTGCATGAGAACCAATATTCACATAAAATGCTGAGGTAGGTACACTACGTGTTAGTTTGGAAAACATTACAACAACACAAACATACAAGGAATAATGTGTATATGCAATGCATGTAGCACAATAGAATGTTCTATTTTTATAAATCTTCAGTAAAATTCCTTAACGATTCGAACCTCCTAGAATCTCTACCTCAAGGATTATTATATTTCTGGCTTTTTACTTCGGTTCGGCATTCCTGTCATCTGTGGGTTTGACTAACTCCCTAGTTTACCCAAAACAAGAATGTTCTTCCACTGCCTTTAAAATGGTTCATGCCTCTTCGTTTGCTATACACAAACAATCCTCATTATTAGCAAAATGTCAGCCTATGTTGAAAAATATTCCCAAGTTGCACGCGTTGACCTGACTTCGATACACGAGCCCGTCCAAGGACGTCGCATTTTGAATTCAGACCGATTCGGTATCATACTATCACTATGAATACTGGAGCTGGAATGGTTGTTTGTTTGTAAGAACTTCCCCCTATTCATACTCATCTGATAAGTGATAAGTGGGATAACTAATAAAACCATCTTACTCGTAAAACACTCTTGACTTCTTTTGACATAAGTCAGAGTGAGAAATTACACTGAGTCCCTGTTTTGCAGATTATTATAATTACGGGGGTTAGTGTCGTGCGTGGCTTTGCACTTATCTGGCTGATAGGTTTATTCTTCTATGATCATGATCAATCATTGATTACTTCGATTCGATTCTAATCCACCGACGGAAAATTTATTATATTAAATTTATTATATTAGTGTTTGTGCGATCACATGCATCAGGTTTTTATTATACTTAATGAAATCCAAATAAATCATTAAAGCGAAAGTTCGTGCCCTTGTGAGATGATTGGGTTGAGCGTTGAGCGAAGACAAAGCCCAAAACTACTGAATGGTACCTACAGACTAAATTTTTACACACATGAAGTTCAGGAACATATTTTAATTGATTTGATGATTATGTGGGTCTCTAAACCACTAAAACCCTTAGGGTGTTTCCGCCTCTGCCGCTTGTGGTGGGAACGTGGGGATGCTTTCGCTTTCTTCCACGAACCCACCGCGGTTGCCCGATATCGGGCTCCTCACTGGGGTGAAGCACCCCTTCGTGACGCGCCAGAAACATGTGACCACCTAGGTTATTAAGCCCCCCTCCGCCCCTGCAAGGCGGAAATCCTTCGGGGGGGGGGGGGGGTAAAGTTCCGGACCTGGATTAACATAATGTATACCTACGCTGTAAACACGCGTGCGATCCCGCAGCCAGAAGCTAGTCTGAAATAAATTAAAGATGTACAATGACAACGGTAGCTTAGCCGTCAACAACTTCGACGTCTTATCTAAAGTTCGTTGCACTGTTACGCCATGATGCTTCGAATACTTTGGTATTACTCGGAATATCGGAATATGGCTGCTTCTCTGGCTGCTTCTTTGCTGACTGATAAACATTTTGATTATTCACGAAGTTTCAGATTTACCTACTTTGCTGTTTTTTTTTTAAAGAAATACACAATAACAATAGTTAAATCTAACTAGTTAGGGAGGTGTTATCAGTTTCTCAAGTAAAATTAGGTACAAATTATATCGAATTATGCATATAGAGATCAGGACATTCTGATTACATTCTGAAGGAGCTAAGCACTATAACGCTCTATCAAATAATGTACCTACACCTTGATGTTCTGCTGATTAAAGTTATGTTAAATTAATATTATTAATAAGTAGATACACATTATGTTATGCCTAGTGTTGATTAATTTATGTGCATGCTGTGAAGTCCTATTCTAAAGAGACACATAACACCCTTATATTGTTATTAGAACCTTGCTTTGTGATCTCATGTTGGATGTCCAATTCAATAAATAAATAAAATTAATATTGTACGTGCATTAGTGCGTGTATTTGTACCTACATATAAAGAGAAATATGCTTCCAGATACAAAACTATATATTATACTATATAGATAGTTTACTTCCTACAAAACATTAAGAAGAGACCTATTAATAACGTGCCTAAATAACTTTAAAAAAGCCAGTTGCGAGCAATGGCGTAGGTAGGTACTGTACCTTCTATTTACGGGTTAACTCAAACAAAACTCGAAAACACTCCATATTTCCATAACATACTACCTATAGGTTTTCAAACTGAGCTGCACAACAAGTTTGACCAGATAAGTATCAGACATACAAATACAATCCGTATGATGTCATCGTCAAACAGCCGCGGCTCGACTTAAACCTCGCTAAGTGTGCGAGTTGGTTAGTTGACTTGATATTCAACACATACAAGCGACATAACCTATTTAATCTGTGACACAGCTATTTACGGAAAGTTCCGTAGTTGGTTCCGAGTTTAAAATTTCAAATTTATAAAAATGGCAGCCCTTACTGACTACGAATAGTTTTTCATATAAAATCAGACTTCTGAGTTTTCTGATTATTATTATTTTTCTACATTAAACCAATTCTTTGTTTTTTACAGCATAATAGTAAGAACGCAATAAAAACAGCCTATCCATCTGTTTGATTGCCTTTGCTTGTATTGGTTGGCTAGGTATTCGGTCAAGGATTTTGATGTGGATGGAAAGCTTCGATGACTTTAAGTGTTTCGTTTTTCGATCAAATACCTACACCATCTTAGTAAACATCATTTATTTAAAACGAACTCCCCTTTCTATTACCAGATCAGGTGGATCGTCTGGTTAGACGTTAACTTTGGTCTTTGATGGTGCTTACCTGACTTTCTCCGTGTCATCGACTTCCAGTCCACCTACGTTGTTTTCTTGCCATTATCATAATATGATAAACGCGTTTTATTAGGCAGGCATATCGAAGCCTTTACTTTTTCTGAATCTTGAATGAGCCAGCGCGTTGATAGGTATTTTTGAACAGAAGGTAGGTAAGAACGAACTTAATTAAGTAGGTAGATTTATCTATGCGTGGCCCGTGAGTAGCTTTATGATTATGGTCACAACATCAGTGGCCGAATATGATGAAATATATAAATAATGTTGCAAATCCAGACAATTAGCATATCTTGAAAAAGGTGAGTACCTACCTATCTGTAAACCAGAAAAGCACAACATTGAGCAAGATGATAGGAACTGATAACCTGATGCCAACGCACGAAGACCTAGAGATAGCAGCTGAAATGTCGCTAATCGAAAACAAATAACTTAAGTAGGTATATTATATACAAGGTATAAGACATAAAGTATGTTTGTAGTAGTAGTATAGGTACTTAGGTAATATCGAATGATTTGGTAGGTAAGTATGCTACTGAAAAGTAAACAAAACATTGATAAAAGTAAATACCTAAATGTGAACTTTTTATAGGTAGGTACGTGGGTATATAGGTACCTTATGCCTTAAATTTGGATCCACTTTATTTACGGTGCCCATAACCATAATATCAAATCCAGTTTAAACTGCGCAGACTGACAATATGCAAATGATAAAGAGGCCAAAGTTGAAACATAAATATCCACCTACAAAACAATCAAACATAAACTTAAATCTACCTAAGTTTCTTTAAAAAGTCACGTGTCTTAATGTCAGGTCGGTGGTCATTTAAGTAATTCATTTATGTCATAAACGAATATTATAAAGATGATAGATTTGTTGGATGTATGGAACGAATAAACTTAAAAACTACTGGACCGATTTCAAAAATTCTTTCACCATTAGAAAGCTTACTTTTCGGGGAGTTACATAGGCTATGTTTTATCCCGGAATTCGCGCAAAGATGATTGATTAAATAAATATAATAATACAAGTTAGACGCTCAGACTAAGTAATTTCTTACTTAGTCTGAGGGGAAAATATGAATTATACCTACTTATGAAACTATCATGGTTAATAACATAGAAATCATTTAGAACGATATTTACCATGATTCGATTTTTGAGTTTTCCAATATTTTGGCACCGTTTCATGCGCCATGATCACGGAAGAACTGAGACGCTGAATACTCTGGATTCCATTGCTAGTCGGAAGTTTAGATATAGGTAGGACCTAACCTACATTTACATAAGCTAGATGATTGCAGAATTTAATTAAATGCAAGTATCATTATCTCGGTAGATATGTAATGTAGTTTATGTAGGGCATGTAACGGAAATCATGTTGATAAACTTCTATTTGTATGTGATGTTTATTGTTAGGTCTAGTCTACATTGTAAGCAGTTAGTGCAACATTGTCGTACGACATTATTGGCTGAATGCGCAACACGCTTTATGTTTGCCTTCCATGACCCTTATAACCGTTGTTATGTTACTGCTTATTCATCTGGTTGTTGCAGTGTGAGAATTGATGATCTATCTCAAGATTTTTTTAAAAGGTCCTAATCTGTCTCTAATCATTTACTTACTCGATTGACCCACCACGACCCAATTGTAATTACGAAGTTAAGTAAGTATATAGGTACGAAATTAAGGCAAATTTTCCTTTGTTAGGTGTTTCTTGTGTTATAGGTAGGTCAAGTAGTGAAATATATAAGTAGGTGTAATAAAAATAGTAGGTACGACAGTCAAAAGTAAAATGCAGCGCGAGCAAAATGACGTGTACGCTATTTTGTTTATGTTAGTGAAACCGTCCGTACATGTTGGCAACCCCAGAAGGAGAAAGTTAAGTTAAGAAGTTATGATTCATTTAGGTACCTATGTAAGTTATTATGTAAAAATTTCAGACAATAAATATTCAAAATTAGCTTAAAGTTAAAATAGGTAATGTCTATGTTGATGTTATGTCAAACTATAAGATAATAAAATGTAAATGATTATAAAGAGAAGATATGCCAGTACAAAGCATAGCACATAATTTAATTATTCGTCAAATGTAAACGCGATGCTGTCTCTAAGTGTATCCTGTTGTTCGACCCGTGTTCGTCGTGACGAGGTCGTTGTGTGACTGGGTGCTTTCTGCATGGCCTTCTCCTGCGTGGGGCGTTGTTAAAGCTCTATGTCTTCGTTCTGCGGCTCGTTTGAGTAACATGCAGCGCTTGAAAATGACGCGTAAGTGGTAGGTTAGGTACGCTATTTTGTTTATTTTGATGGTGAAACCGTATACCACAGCCATACAAATATGGTTTGGCAAAACGTTTTGTTGTGCGATAAAAATAACCGAATGTTGGTTGGTTTGGTGTAGGTACCTATCTATATCTACCCAACTAACATTTATGCAAAGGACAAAGATAAAAAACGTAGGTTCTTTGTTGTAGGTAAGGTACTGTACCTTAACCGAAAATGGTTTTGATTCAATGAAATAAAAAGAATTTCCAAGGTGATTAATTTTCAAACCAGAAAACCAGGTCCTTTCGTGTTGTAAGACTATAAAAATATCAAGAGAATTTAGTCATTAAGTCCCATTGAGCGATTGCGTTGCGTGTACTCCTTACCTTACCTACTACGACTGAACTCCCCTGATATAGGGTTGACTTCATGGCAATATAAAAACAGGGGTAGAAGTAGACTGAATTAAAGAATCTTCCGAAACTTTTGTAGTAAAAAATAAAACCGGCCCAGTGCGAGTCCGACTCGCGCACGAAGGGTTCCGGACCGTCCGTATCTATAAAAACGGCAAAAAAAAAAACACGTTTGTTGTATGGGAGCCCCCTTAAATATTTATTTTATTCTATTTTTTTGTATTTGTTGTTATAGCAGCCACAGAATCATACATCATCTATGAAAATTTCTACTGTCTAACTATCACGGTTCATGAGATACAGCCTGGTGACAGACGGACGGACAGCGAAGTCTTAGTAATAGGGTCCCGTTTTTACCCTTTGGGTACGGAACCCTAAAAACGAAATAATTGCATCCTACATACAAATATATTTTTTTTTAAAAGAGTGCAAAAAGAAAGTAGGTAGGTACCTAACAATTTTATAACAATGAACATAGGAACTTGGATTTTTTGTTTGTACGTAAACGTAACTGTACTTGCTTTGCCTATTTAACACGAGTTCGGCCATTCCTGAGGATATGTTAGTTCTCGTAGCCAAATCGGTTAGGCGAAAAAGTTAGGCCATGATGAAAAAGCCACATTGCTCTACACAGTAGGATTCCCTGTGTCGTGTAGATTTATACAAAATCAGGATAGATAAATCTTGTCGGTAACAGTGTTCTCGTATCCTACTTAATTCAACAATAAAACAGTAAAAATGTGTATCTGTGTGTGGATAAGTATACCTCCTTATTTAGCTGATTTAGGTGAGGATTACTTACTTCTCAGAGAAAATCTCTGAGAAATAATCCTCACCTGAACCTGCAAAATAAGTAGGTATCTATACTAATACTATACAGGGTTATTGGTAAATTAGTGACAATACGTGAACTGCAGTGCAGGTTCAGCCCATCATCACAAACACGTTTGTGAAGGCCTACCTTTTCAATTTCATCCCTTCTACCCAGGGAACAGTACTGAATTCCGGGACACACTCGAGTTCAAATCCTTTCGGGTACCGACTTTAGTGGGAGCAAACAAAGCCTGCCAAGTTCGAGTCTTGAGAGGCTCGCACACGGAGTTACGTACCTACCCTACCATCGTACATAACTATTTCGCAAAAAGAATCCTAAAAATCAGATTTAATCATGACGCGGTCACCCACCCAAGTAGGTATTACTGCGCCCGACGACGACGTTGTTGCAATCGCAACTCAACTTTGTATGGACATTGGAGCCCATACAAAGTTTTTATAATGTATTTAATTTTATTATTAGATACTATCAAACCACAGTTCCTTCTATAATCATCTCATCTCCCTCCATATTCCGCTTCCTATAAATGTTGCCTCCTCCTTTCCTCCTTAGACCCTTCTAATTAAGGGGCCTGCGGATGATGATTTGCACAAGCGTACTACCAAAATAATTTGTATTTCGAGCATGTTTCCATCATATCATGTTGTTTTTTGTATTCGAATAATATAAAATCTAGGTCCCTGGTTGTTTTTTTTTCCTATAATGTAATGTAAGCAAAAATATGCAAAATCGAATTTTGAATATTTTTACGTCGAAAATGACCTGTTTTCGTCCTATTTGTTTTGTATTAAAAACAACGTTTTGTTTGATAAGGAATATAGCTTATGTATATTGTCTAGTTACAGAATAACAACACAATGTCGAAAATACTAAAAGTTTTCAGTCATCATTTTTGGTATTACGGAACGTAATAATTCACGAATTGAAGTTGCGAGCAGCAACTAGCTGTCGCCGGATTCTTAAGATTGCTTAACATCCTTTATTTGTGCACGACGAGTGTGAATTTCTTACTTTCATGATATCTTTACCTATACAAATTTTCTTTTTATATATTTTTTGTTAGTTATGAAAACGTCTCCATCGAAAAACATCGATTAGGTACCTAATACGTAATAAAAACCTCATAAGCTACGAAAACATGACCGACAACCTTAGTTGATAAAGTAGTAGATAGGAAGAAAGACACTTAAAGGATTAATGAGTTCTTATCTTATCATACGGTTACATAACATCTGGGTCATGTGAAAGAAAAAAATACATAGGTAGATAAATACAAGGTGCCGGCATTACTTGAGTAGGTACTAGGTAGGTAGGTGTATATTAGGTACCTTCATAGCATTCCCTGAGCAAACAATGAAATATCATCATAACAAAGGTAACATGGGGCTCGGTGATAAAAATTATCAGATAGACGTAGAGATTATTTGAAAACAAGCTAATTTTATAAAATCATGAAACAATGTCGTGGCCATCGCATGTTTGATTTAGTAGGTACTTTTGCCTTCACCTCTATGAGTTTAATTCAAAAATAGATTGATAAAAAGATAAAGTGACCAACGAAACACAGGGAGTAGTACAAACAAACTTCAATAATACCGTGCACCCCGCGTGAACAGTAGCCAAGCTAACGAAGTAGCGGGTAATCGCTAGGTACCTACAATAAGTAATATAATTTATTGTACCTACCTAGCGGTTACCCGCTACTTCGTTAGCTTGGCTACTAAACTTTATAATGACCACAATTATAGGTACCTTTTACTTTCTTTTTTAAACCACCCCTATATTAGAGCAAACAAAACAAAAAATATTCAAATCAGCCAAGCCGTTTTTATGTTTTAGCGAGATTAACGAACAGCTTGTTTTTATATAAGTATGTATAATAAAGATGTGCGTGACAAAAATAAATGAAAATGACTCTTCATAAAAATAGGTTCCTATATCAAGAAAGAAAACAACTGATTCAAAGGATTCAATTAACGAGAAGGTAAGTAATTAAAAAACAGGTTAGCCACCACCACAGCGAGCCTCTTGGAACGCGGTGACACGGCTTCATCTAGAGTTCTGTGCTGTGATGTGAGTCGGACACATCCGCGTGGACGCTGCAATAAATTGTCTAGGTCTCATCCTGTTGAGTCAGAAAGCCAAATTCAGACGAATCAGACGTTAACCCTAATAGAAAATGGTTGGTACCTTACTCATTTTCTACTGCAACTAAACTTCGGAGCGGAGTAGGTAATACAATCGAGTATGAGATACATATTTTGTCATTCGTCGTCTTTATTAACCTTCGTCGTCTTTTTTGACATTAGATGTCATATTTTACAAATTGATCTTTACTTATGAAATACCCACAGTCACAAAAATGAGTGGTCCAGTTACCCGTAGAAGATATAAAAAAAATTTCGTTATTAAATATTTTTAGTATTCATACCTTACCTAACTACTAAGCCTACCTACACTATCAGAAGATTCTTGTGCTGACTCTACCTAAACTTATGCATGAATGTGAGTGGGAATTCATATATTTACGAAAAAAAATATTTTTAAAAAATATTATTAAAATGCTCGTGGATGTGGTTGGGAACTAATGTATGAAAGTTTTCTTTTTCGAGAACAATGGATTCGGATGCAGTGGGAATGAGCCACCTTTTTGAAGAAACAAGCGTTTTAAACTTATATTTAGTGCTTTTTGTTTATTTATTAAAAAAAAAAAACAAACGCCACCGACTACTCCCTATATTAAAAGTACCTATTAAAACACGTATGCAACAACGGGCTATAGTAAAAAAACGTCTACTTCAGTTGGTGATTCTTTCTTAAGATTATAACTCCTCTTTTAATCCTGTTCACAATATCGTCATGTTAATAATGTGCTAAATTTAGGTCTGCAAATGTATGCCAAAGTCATTTATGCCATAATGACAAAGGAATAAAATCAATGATTCACAGTTTTATCATTTTACGTTGGTACTGCTTCATTATTAACAATTACTTGCTAGGTACTAATGCGGATATGCACAGTATGCACATACACACTTTTGTTAAACAATGAAAAACTTTATATCTAGGTACCTACTTGAATGCAAGGAATTACCTAGAAAGGGTTTAATGTATACCTACATTACTAACCATGAACTAAGTAACCTTGAAAAACCTACTAATGCATTGAAAACCAAAAACTTCGTTTTGGCAAATGATGCCAGTACAACATTTATTGCTTGTGGATTTTTTTTATTAGGAAACGCATTTTGTAGACGACATACTATTATAATTGTGCATGTGTGCGAACTAGGTCAAACCTACTGTACCTATGTTTGTTTGCATCAGCTGACGCGCGAGGTCAACGCTCGCTGGATGGAGGTCAACGACCCTGGCCACACCCCTAGCCGAGATTCGCAAGTGAAAGGAACTGGGGAGGTTTCATCCAATGCGTAGCCGAAATGGGCTCTGTTATTTTCAGAAAATGAGGACACATTCAGAGGGCTTGGATTCTGATTCAGATGTGAAAACAGTCACGTACACGTAGCGCCGCCCGTGGTTTATTTTGCAATGTGACTTTTTCAGAATGCAACCGTACGATTCGTATGACGACAATAAAAACAAAACAGGAGGCAAGCAGGTCGCTATTCAATTGGCTCAGTCACAACCACAATACATTTGTACTGCTCTCCCAAAGAGCGCTAATGAGTGACCTTAATTACAATGTTTGTTATGCTTAATGACATAATGAAGTAAGAAAACCATTATCCGTAGCACGTAGAACAGCTTAGTTGTTATCAATGGGTTTAAAACGAATAATGGGCCATCCTGTAAGCGTAAACAACTTGCTCTGCCACGGAGCACGTACGCACCGTGCGTGCTGGCCTTGTATTCACCGCTCTAATTAACCGTTTTGTGGGTTTTCAGTGAAGATGTCGAGGAAAGTCATCTTACCACTATTTCTCGCGCCACAGACGACCTCTGTGGCGCGGTGGCCTGCGACGCAAGAGGTTGCGGGTTCGATCCCCACCTTGGGACAAATATTTGTACGATCTGGAGGTATTTGTTCCGGGTGTTCTGGTTGTTTTCTATATATAATAAAAATAATAAAAATATCTATTTATGTAATATATTGTATTATGTATATCAGTTATCTAGTACCCATTACACAAAGCTCTTCTTAATTTGGGGCTAGATAATGCTGTGTGAGCTGTCCAGCATTATTTATTATTATTATTTATTCTAGATTGCCATTTTTAAATTCTGGTACTAATTTCACAGGACCCATAACGGTAGGTAGAGGCGAGGCATACACGCTTATCATTATCACACATTCATTTTAGTAGGGGAGCCCAAAATGCTGAATGGGGATTTACTCGAGCGTCGTGGGGACCTATAGGATAGGATTGTGAAGGTTAAATGCTAAAAAGAAAAAGTTTACCTGATGTATCCTTTTCACTGGTGGAGCGGTACAGGTTTTCAAAAATGTAAAAAAAAACAGTCGCATAGAAGCGAGCGCGTCAGACATTGAGAAGGGATGTTAAGTGAACTCTCCAGTAGCTCTAATTCAAAAGACTGACGATTTAGAAGCGACCAAAAGTCATGACTGAATGCAAAAAAATCAGAGCTTGAATTACTCGAGCGGACAGATTATTATACAGACGTTTCTTCTTGATGTCCTTGTCGTACTGACCCATAATCTGACAATTATGTGGAGGAATTTCCTTAATCTGAAGGTTTTAAAAAGAAAGCTTTTTTTAAAATTAGTATTGAATGTAATAAATACAATATAAAATATATAGATAGATAGAAGATAGAACATACTTTATTGCACACTTAAAACTAAAAAGAATTTACAAATTAAACAATAATAATATAAGTGACAATTGGCGGTCTTATCGCTCAAGAGCGATCTCTGCCAGACAACCCGGTATGGATAGGATTATTGGATATATATGGGGTAAGATCGGTGTGCATCTAATGGTATTCATTATAAATGTATACATATTAACTCAATATTTTATATATAAGATACATATAAATACATAAAAATACATACATACCTAACCTATAAATATATACCTATTATCTACTTACAATAAAATATGAAAACAAGGGCGTGTTCAGTGACAAGAGGATAAAAAGTGTTTCTTTACCATATCCTTGAAAATTGGTAGTACCTTAGCACACCTTACAGTGACCGGCAATGCATTCCAAAAAAAATTAATGAATATTTTCAATCTTCATCGTCAAAATATTCATTTTTTTCTCATCCTACTATTCTTTTCTAAATACACGACATAATTTTACTTGTATACTATATATTTTATATTGTCAGTGAAATCATCTTCATATTCGAATTTCGGTTCGAGTTGGTCGTTTTCATCAACGTCTTGTTTGTTGTACCATGGGGAATACATAGTTCTCCGCGACTGCATGCACCACACTTTAATAATGATTTTAGCTACTTGGGCGCCTGCAAATCGGCAGATTATGTTATTTCCGTGATTCGTGACAAATTTCAAATTGTTCATGCTCAAATTGTCAGATTATTGAAATGCACACTTTTCTGCATGTACCTACTACATAAATAACTTGCCTCACCTTAATCTGACGCGCTCGAGTTTTTCTAACGATCGTTTTTTTACTAATCTTATAGGCTGCTCGACCCTATTAAAGGGCTCAGGTATGGTGGTAGTACTTCACAAGATGCAAGGTTGCCCCTTATGTTATTCTGCCGCGCTCGAGTAAATCCCAAAATCCTCGCCTGGGCTCCCCTACTATTTCAAAGGGTTGAAATTGAAATGAAGGTGACACCGAATTATGACATTCTGTCTATTACTTTATTATTGTCTCTCTAATTGAGCTCGTTCAACAAAATCGACAAGTGATAATAAAATTGAGTGTCCATTTAGGTAAATAGGAGGTGGCGTGACTTTAGAAACCAATATTGATTGATTGTATTGTGCTTCTAGTCTAGTCTCTAACTTTAAGTACCTATAGTAACTCAATATTTGTATGAAATAAAGGCTTATAATAGTTATAATATGTATGTATAACCAAAGTGTCGGGTGCAGATACGCCAAAATAGATGAACAACAATCGTTTGAGTAGGTACTCAATTTATTGTGTTTACATTACTTAGGAATTATCTATATTACGTATACATATTTATGACCACATTTTTGTAGCACTCAATTTAGCATACATCATTAAGACGTGGTCTTGGATAGGTCTTGGATTTTGTTATTTTCGATGATATACAATTATTTGACTAAAGTGTACGTGGATTATGATAAACTGTATACCGCATTTTGACAAGTATGATGACTACATCATTTAGATTTTTCTTTGTGTATAATTTTATTTTGAATGGTTCTCGTGTACATAAATATGAAAATTTGGGAGTGTATACATATCTGTGCAGCTGACTGTACCTAAAAAAAATCGGGAATGTCATAATAAATTAGGTCACAACAACTAAGTGGTTGCCCCTAAAAAAAATCCTTGAATTATACCTTCGATAAAAATAAAAAAGGTAACCTTTTTTTTACTTTTATCGAAGAATTAAACGCAATCCTTCTACCTACGTACTAGGTTCATGTTTAATACTCACAGTAGAGCTACCTCTAAAACAAACCTCAAATAGAAATGTGTGAATTAGCAACGGCGATAACCAGAATGTTTTCCATCATACGTGTACGAAGTGGGTGTATCTAGAGATAACCTTGAGGTTAGACAGGCAGGGCAAACAGACACACATTTTTGTGACAGACACAATGGGTCTTTTTGTATGAGTATTGATTACCCTAGTTTGATAACGAAAGAATACGCACACCTGAAAACACTGTGCCAGTGTGCCAAATTTAAAGACCTACTTGCCCCTTTTAGTTTTCAATTCACTTCATTCTAATATGTAACCGATCCTCGTGTTTTTTAGGGTTCCGTAACTCAAAAAAAGGAACCCTTATAGGATCACTTTGCTGTCCGTCTGTCAACCCTTTTTTCTCAGAAACGCGTGGAGGTGTTGAAATTCATATCTATAACTAGGTACCTACTCGGTTCATAAGCAATTCTTGTGAACAACCGAAATAAAATAAAATTGAATTGAAAAACCTCTTGGAGCCGCGATATGAAACAAACTTCTTCATTCTAAATCAACGCAATCAAAAGTTACAGCCATTTTTTTTAGTTTTCCAAGGGAATCACATGCGCACAAACCTGTAGGGTAGCTCCCGTTGACCTAGAATCATGAAATTTGGCAAGAACCAAGGTCTTATAACACAAGTAAAGGGAAAAATCCGAAAACCGTAAATTTGTAGTTTATTCACAGAAAAATCAATTTTTGATCATCGCCAAATCATATCAATATCAATAAAGCTATAGGTAGACACCTATGCAACCAAAACATCTGTAATATAGAATATTTGGTCGGGAAAATATTTCAGTTAGGTGAGACAAACAAATCAATAAATCAGCCTTCTATCAATCATATTGATTCTTCATATCGTCACATTATTTCTGATCTCTATCAAGAAAGCCTTTTACTCGATAGATGATTACGTCAACAGATGTCGCCCAGTTCCGCACCGATAAAGTTGGTAAGAAAATCAATATTGTGCTTAGCTTTATATAAATATTGACATATATCTAAATCGCGTTTTATTTATACTTAGATAATATAAGTAAACATGTATTAAACACTGTGATATGAAAAGGTACTAGCGGGTTGTGTGTTGGTGGACTAAAAATTTAAGTGTATAGATTCAATAACACCTTATTTCTTATTTGATAATAATTACTATTTATACTATTTATAAAGCTGTATGTATATTATTGTCTAATACTAATATTATAAAGAGAAAATATTTGTTTGTTGACGTGTGGATCTACATAATGTGTCTGTGTGTGTATCTATGTATCTGTGGGCTGTCGCGGCATCATAGCTCCCAAATAAACAATCAAAATCATCCGATTTTGATTGTTTATTTTGTCAAAAGCAGACTTGATCGAGTGTTCTAAGCATGGAAAGTCTGCCAAGAGTGTGTTAACTTTTTTTTAATTAAATAAGTACCTCTATCTAGGCACCCGCGCGAAGCCGGGGCGGGCTGCTAGTCTCACAATAAAGTAGTCATAGGTCTTGGGTGCACATTTTATAAGTTTGTACTGTACTTGTAAGTACTTAAGCTACTTGCAGATATGCACCAATTTATATAGAAAAGAAGTCTTGGGTGCAAGCAATTGCATAAAAGTATACTCACTGACGTAAAAATAGCAGGTACCTACCTAGGTAGGCACTTATTATGATACAGGGACGTTTCTTATTGACAATTATGGGTCCGCATTGTTATTTACTTCGTCAATATCCTCGTCCTTGATTTATGCAACCACGGGCTTTATTTAGTATTTACGTATTTTCTCGGTTTTGGCCTTCTTCGATAACTGTCACCATTGTGCATTGTGATTGGTGTCTCCTCACTTCGATAAAAGTAAAAAAGGGAGATGAGGCTTTACCATCTCGAAATATGTGTATGGCCCAAGTTAGGTTCAACTATGTTCCCTTACCTCAGTCATAGTCGGACCAGCGACGCGGGCTTTTGTGTTGCGCGTGCTTGCTACGACGTATAATTTTGTGTGATTTCGACTAAAACACCACGACAATGCTCTCGTGTTCGTTCACCAGGTATACAAATAGCTCCAAAACAAAAACAAAGCCCAAGGCATCACATATTTTCCCGCGTAAGTAGATACACCAAACTTTAAATTTTCTGATCAATCGATACCTTATCATTATTTCATCTGTAACACGGTACAGTTTTTGAGTGAGCGCTGGTAGAACGTATCGTATCTTCCTTTTTTACTTTTATCGAAGGTTTTGGCAACGTCTGGGGAAAACAACGTTGAGTGAAATTCTTCAAAAGCGAATTTTCGATCTATTCGAAACAGCTAGTCAGCTCTACTAGTTTTAACTGGCCTGCACTTCTAACATTAAAGGTAGCTTTACTCTCACCCTGTTGGTACAGGAAGAAGCATAGAATACTATAATATGTTGACATTAAACATGTACCAAGTCATATTATTTACTTACTAAGTTATATAATGTAGTGCGATAAACAAAGTACCTAGCGTAATGTTATTGCAGCCTGAGCCAAGTTTATAATATCTCTGATATGCGTTTGACGCACACTCGGACATGTTGATAAGACCCTACATGAACATAATATTAATATATCAATGTTTTTGTTGGCATATTCAAAAATACATATTATTTGATTATTTATATTCCATGTGCACATTAACGTAATGTAGGTTAACTTGTCGTATATTAATTTATCATAATTAATTCTTCCGTTTTCCCGTTTGAAATAATATTGAAGTACCTAATAAACCCCTTGGTCCATATAATTGATGACTGTTTTTACAGCAAGATCTACTTCTCAGTTCTCACATTAGTTAAATGGCGCTTGCGTACGCGCAGATGTGTTGGTTATTTATAGAATCTTATGTCTTTCACATGTGGATTTGTACTTTAATGTTTTGTTTACTGATGCTTGCTGATCATTCAAAATAGTATCTAGGTACATAAATGAGTAGGCAGATTGTAGGTATTGCATTAGATTTACTTGCGGTAACGTACCTGTCTCAGTGAACAAATACCTGCCTGCCCTCTACATTAATAACAACATTCATAGGCAACATACATTAGATTATATTCCATTTAAAAATTAAGCTTATCTATTGATTGACATGATTCTACAAAAAGCTATTTGGACGAATTACGTTTGAACTGCAAATAACACATTTCTGACCCTTATATCCATGATAGAACGAAACTTCATTTGTTTCATTATTGTAGGTACTAAATTTAACAAATGAACTGGTACTTTGATAGATATAAATAAATGTAATGCTGAACAATTCACACAGCATAATCTAGGTGTGTGTAGGCCTCCGCCCAAATGTGAGACTGTTCTAGCTAGGAACTACTCCCAACGAAACCGGACTAACTTTGTTGATACTATCATGAGTGTGGATTGGGCCGCTACATATGATAAACATTATAACTCTATAGACTCACTAGCATTATCAATAATCAATATAATTTCCAATAAAATTGATATATGTTTCCCGTTGAAAAAATTTCTCAAAAATAATAAAGTACAATCCTGGATTAATAATGAAATTGAATCCTTTAGAATCCTATTATTTGACATTATTGATTTATGTAAATTGACATATCTTAATGAAAATACAATTAACTTGATTAATAATTTAAACATAAGGTATGACATGATGATTAAAAATGCAAGAAATAAGTACTTCTCTGACATTCTACAAAATAGTAAAAATACATCAAAGACAATGTGGGGAATAGTAAATCAACAACGAGGGAGAACTAATTCCAGTAATGCTGACTTTACAGATGTTGTGAGGGACACCAGTGGGGATCCATTTCCTACGAAGAAATGCTCTGTCAACACCATGAACTCTCGGTTCGTGAACGCCGCAGCAGCCTGCGGCGCACCCGCCGCGCGGCCCGCCAGCGTGCTCGCCGCGCTGGCGGCGGCGCGCGCGCCCGCCGATCGCTCCATCAGACTGCGCCCCTTCACTCCCCTTGAGGTACTCACCATCATTACCTCACGGATTCCGCCCAAACCGTCAAAAGACGCATACGGCATCTCCATGAAGTGGATGCGTGCAGCGGCGGATCCACTGGCCCCTATACTGGCGGACCTATTCAACCTTTGCCTCAAACGGGGAACGTGTCCGGAGCCATTTAAGCTTAGTAAAGTCTCACCTGTATACAAGGGCAAAGGTAAGCCGCGCGACATAGACTCGTACCGACCAGTATCGATCATCCCGGCGGTGGCCAAAGTACTTGAGAACGGGCTGTGCACTCGGCTCGTAGAGTACCTGACCGACACCCAGGCGCTATCGGACCGGCAATTCGCATATCGAGAAGGCAGGTCGACCACGTCGCTTACTCGCGAGGTCATCCGCCGCGTGATGTCCGCTCGAGAGAGCAAGCACCACGTGGCCGTCATATGCTGTGACCTCTCGAAAGCATTTGACGTGGCAGACCACACCGTACTCGAATTGAAGCTACGCCACTACGGCATCGTGAATGCACCGCTAGCGCTCCTGGTAAGTATGATGCGAGCCAGACGTCAGTTAGTGGTGGGAGCGGGAGGTACCGAGAGATCCGACCCCCTGACCACAACTATGGGTGTGGCGCAGGGGTCATCGGTCTCGAACATCCTGTTCTCGCTACTCCTCAACGACCTTCCGAGCGCCGTGAGCTCCGCCGAGATATTTATGTACGCCGACGATGTCGCCGCAGTGGTTACCGCAACATCTGTTGACCACCTCGAGGAAAGGTTGAATGAGGCGGCACACCAGCTCGCTAGCTGGTTCTGCGTGAACGGCCTAGCACTAAACTTGTCCAAGACGCACTTCATGCATTTCCGTCTCTCAGGCCGCCACGTAAGACCACTAGTTGTGCTGGCCGAGGGGGTGCCGATCGAGCAGGTGGAGCGTACGACCTTCCTGGGGTTCGAGATAGACCGCGCGCTCACCTGGGAAAGCCATATCCATAACGTATGTGGTAAACTGGGTGGAGCGTGCTTTGCACTCTGGCGGCTATCCAGCTTCCTACCGAGGGAAGTCGTGCGCTCTTGCTATTTCGCGACGGTACAGTCTGTGCTCCAGTACGGAGCGGAGCTCTGGGGCCGTGCTGCGGAGTGGGAGCGAGCCTTCCGCTTACAGAAGCGAGCAATTCGGGCAGTAGTGCGCGTGTCACGCGAAACCTCCGCCCGCCCTTTCTTCAAGGAATTAGGCATCCTTACACTACCATCCTTGGTAATCTTTCAGGTGGCCGTCTATGTGAGGACAAACCTGGAAGACTTTGCCAACCTTGGAGATACACGCGGAGGGAACACGCGCCATGCTGGTCGGCTAGCCGCGGTACCACGCACTATGGCGAAGTCTGAAAAAGTCACGCATGTCATGGGACCAACGATATACAACAGGTTGCCTGAAATGATCAGGGAGTCTCCTAGTCTCAGCACATTCAAACACAGACTGAAACGCTGGCTTGTCGAGCAGACTTTCTACACCGTCAATGAGCTCATAAGCCTGAAATTAAAAAAAATGATATAGGTACTAAAATGTACCTAATATATATATATAAATGTTGAATGACAATTTTCTTATTATAATTATATTTTATATAATTTAAGAATTTTATGTTAAGACCTGTAATGTAATCCATTATGAATAAATTGAACTGAACTGAACTGAACTGATCTAGCTAACCCCAAGGTAAGCAGAGCTTGTATTATGGGTACACTAGAAAACTGATATACATACATAATACAATTTATTTATTTATTTATTTATTGAGCTAGTACAGATATATATTTCCAATACATTACACAGATAGAAATAAATATAAACCTAATTTTGTATACGCAAATTAGGTTTCAAGTTTTTAGGACAGAAGTCTATCGATCTATTTAAAAATCGTAAAGCATTGTTTATTGGAAAGTCCATTATGAACGAAATAAAAGAAACCTTTTTAACGCTTGAGAAATTATTGCTAGACCAAACAAACAATATGCCTCTGTTAATGGAAACAGTGTGTCTGACTCACTGCCAGTCACTGCACTTTACAACTCAACTTATATCTATAAATAACTTGTGTTCTAGAGTCTCTACTCTTCCTATGGAATAAGTACTTGCTGTCGCTAGTAAAGATAGTATGTAGTTATTCTATGTGATTCTGTCGAAAAACCCAGAGTTACCTATGTCGAATATTATTATAATTAGTTGCATCAGATTTTGATACAAAACAAATTCATTTCGAATCTATTGCATCAGCTTTCGAGACGAGACTCGTCTCGTATAGTCCAAGTCGCTTATTTACGACGAGAATTAAAATTATTCTTCGCTAATTTAATAGGTATCGAAATGACTGTTGTTCCTGATGAAATACTAATATATATAAGTAATAAATACCAGACATTGTGTTCCGTCTATTAACACCTGACTCAACAACGTAAAATGCAAATGAAATCTTCATGCGATGAAGAGTCAAAGATATCGGTTGACTGAGTCATTTCAGCAGTTGACTAGTGAAAATCGATTTGAATTTTCCGAAGCTTTTGGTTTATGATGCGTCTCTGAATCACAGGTGTTGTGTTAGTCGAAAGAAATGATGAAATTCTTAATGTGTAGAGACCACTAAACTTTTCAGAAAGAAGCTAATATCTACCTACGACGAAACTTTAAATGACTGTCATTTAAACTAAATGAATCAACGCATTTCATGTGGCGATTATGGTAGCGTTAAATGATTATTCAGAAGTAAGGAAATTACAATCAAATAATAGAATTAAATTAAAACTAGTATTTACAAAGTTTTGTATTAAAGTGCGTGAGCCCTCGCACTCTGGGTAATCTCTAAGAAATTAAATAAGTTCCCAAAAAAATTCGATTTCGGCAGGACTCGAACCTGCGCCCCACCCTCAGTACGGGTTTGCTCTATTCAACTATGCCACGGAATCCTAGTCGGTACTCGCCAGCTCTCGGGTCACGCGTTGCTCCGACCGACGCGACGCTCAGATAATTTTTTGAAAACCTGGAGAGCCTCGGTACCCCACGCGGTCCTAGGGTCTCGACTCCAAGGGGAGCAAATGCCTCTTTCGAGACCTGCATGAAGTACCTAAGGTAAAAATATTATTCTGGGCTGTAAAGCAATTATAATTCGCATATGTTCATGTTATGGTTTTTTTTGGCAAATATCCACGATAAAGACTAACATCCCACTAAAAGTATGCTCTTGCATCAGCAATTCTATGATTTATGACCACGGAAGTCCGCCGAACTAAGTATTTTCAGTATAGTATGTAATATAAAAAACACGCAAATTTTTCACGTTCCTATTCGAACAGCAAAGGGCACTGAAGGACATTACTTACCATCTATTTTAGATAAACCACCGTCATAGGCCGCAAAAACTAAATAAATGACATTACGTTTATGTTCAGGAAATGGGTAGGTTCTCGCTAATGTGTTGATGTGTTCCAAATTTATATCCGCTCGTTTAGCTATAAAACATACGAAGCTTCTGGAACGTTATCTTCGCTTTCAACAACTAAATAATATGTATCTACTGGTAAAATGTATTATGGAAGAAAGAAAATGTGGGTAAATGACACGCAGAGATACTAGAAAAGCCTGTAAAAAAATTGATCAGCTGCCAAAGGAATTCCCAATTCTTAACAACTTTGATTGTTTAATAATTCGTCTACTTATAGTTCAAAAACGTTGCTTCATGTTCATGTTTTAGGTATAGGTGTCGGGAATCCACCATCATGCGCTTTTCCTGCGTTATCATAATACTAAATTAACCTATTTGGATTGATTTATAGATATTAATTTGCTTTAATTCAGATTTTCCCCTGGAGATAATCCGTCGAGGTTGTTGATTCTAGGGCTGCCTACAATCAGCACTGCATGTCAGCAAGATTTATAATGTACTATCAAGCTATTACGCAACAGTTTTGCAATGAGACAGTAGACCACGCGGTTTGCTAGTTTGGAGGGTTGCCAGTTGCTTTCGCCGCGATCTCTTTCCCGGCTGGAATGACGCGCGCTGTCTGCCGAGGACGTTATAGTCAAAGTTTTATTTGAATAAAATCATGCCAGGCATCGTTGTACCGATTCTGTCTATATTCATTGACTTCTGTACGTAGACCAAGATGTAAAATTCTAAATATTGTTTTGTTTGTATATATTATTAGTTCCTAACCTAGTGTACCTTACCTACTTATTCATGTATTTGTCACAGAATCTGTGGCATCCATATTGCCTTTATGGTGAACTGGTGATGGATGCAGCAAGAAAAAAAATCCACTAGAACTACCACTTAGAGCAATAGAAGATGTTTTCAACGTAAAAGCTGTAGGTTTAAGAATGTGTACCAAAACCGATAATCGCGATAAAAGTCCCTTTCAATAAATGTTTATAACACACCACAATTTCATACTTTTCCCGTAACACACTAATCGACCATGTGTTTTTCCTAAGAATTGGTGACAAGAACACGAAAATACTAGTGATCTGAACTTCTGCGAGTACAATGCTCTTAGCCATGCATCAGCAGCTGAAATCTGGGAAGCAGGCACCTCGATATTTGGCAGATAAAGATACCTACCTACTTTTCTTCTTAAACCCACATAAAACATATAAATATTGACGGTTTTCCTGAAAGCGTAGGCAGTTTTACGTTAACGTGAGACATGAGAGTGTAAGGGGAAATCATCGTATTAGTTAGCTCATTAAAGTCAGAAAAAGAGTAGGTTGAAATATATAGCATCATTGAAGTTGAATAAATGAAATGATTCAAATATGTCAGAAAATAAATAATGAATTAGTTGCGGTTTAGTAGCAAGCTATCATTTATTTGTAACTAATTATAATAAGCATTAGGTATCGATAACACAAAAAAATAGGTAACTGCGCAGTTAAGAGGGGAAGGAAAACACCATACATATTATAATTAATAGTACAATAATTGGGTATAGGTATATAGGTAATAAATAAGGCAAGTATGTACAATTAAGTCATTAAGTAGGTAGGTACTTAGATAGGTACAGTACACAAGCACGGGGATTGTTGTCTAGGGGAGAATGGAGAAAAATTGCGTCACTTTGTCATCGAATGCGTAAATTGTTTGAAATTATTCCTTCAACTTCAATAATGTCGCAATGTATGACGATACGATGTCATTATTGTCGACTAGCTGCCATGTCCTTTTTAAGCCTATGTCCGTCCCCGGGATATCATTTACCTCCCTGCCAAACCTTGAGATCCGTTCAACCGCTTAAACGTGAAAAGGTAAGGATAGACCGACAGAGTTATTTTATAATTTATTAGTATGGATTCTACCCTAGAGAACAATAAATGTCCCATTCTTGGGGTAGATCAAGTTTAGTGATTTCCTTTATAAGAAATCAGATATCTGTGATTATCATCCAGAGCAAATCTCAGAATATACGTACCTACCTAAGTACTTAAATAAATACATACCTAGGTGATCTTTTATGAATTTGTGTTTATGCTACATTGAGATAAAAATGGGAAAGCTTATACAGGTTATATTATGTCCTACTCGTTTTTGCCAGAAATCCAACCCAAGGAGCTGAATGATTTCCTATCCTACATCTGGAAATCACAAGTAGCACGCGGTTTGTTAGGTGATGGCTTCCAGAGCAATTCTCAGACAGAACATGCATAGGCAAAACAAGTTTTCTATGAATTGGTTTTATTAATATATTCATTGCATTCATTATAGACAAATAATGTTATTGCTTCTGCAGTTACAAAACCAACTTCTTGAGGTCATCAAATTTTCTTTCTCTTTTGGAATTGAAGATGCCCAATTTTAGGCACGCTTCTTCCTCATCATCTGACTTAAAATGCAAATTGATCAGGTAGGAGAAACCTCTCCAGTAATAAAAACCACGTTTTTCTGTAGTCGGACCACGTGTTCAGACAAAAATAGATAGGTATCTAAGTGTGCCATTTCCGCTAATGTGAACTCGCGGCGGCCTTGCATCAGAAGTCACTCGATAATTAAATTAATATTAAACCTCGACTAGCCACTATTAACTCCTATTACGGATTCAAAAATAAATAAGATTGAATATTTTTGGTCTTAACTTACGCCTGAGTACTCAAACTAAACTCAATTTGAAGCATTGAGCCGCGACTTTTTAGGGTTCCGTACCCAAAGGGTAAAAACGGGACCCTATTACTAAGACTTCGCTGTCCGTCTGTCACCAGGCTGTATCTCATGAACCGTGATAGTTAGACAGTTAAAATTTTCACAGATGATGTATTTCTATTGCCGCTATAACAACAAATACGAAAAAATAGAATAAAATAAATATTTAAGGGGGCTCCCATACAACAAGCGTGATTTTTTTGCCGTTTTTATAGATAATGGTACGGAACCCTTCGTGCGCGAGTCTGACTCGCACCTCGCCGGTTTTATTATTTAAAGTTTTCAATGAAAATCTGTCAAAAATTCGTTATTTGAGACCATAGAAGCATTTTAAGACAGACGTGCTTAAATCTAACTTGCATTTGAGTATTTAGGGATAAGTATGTAGAAACTGTTAGATCGTTTATTTATTCTAAAACTAGTTTTCTTGTTACGTCTTGTTTTGACGTGGGTCTTGAAAAATATTTATACCTACCGCGCACTCTCAAAATTAATCTCCATCAACTTTTTTTCAGCTTCGCAGTCTTCTCGAAATCTCACGTCCAGCAGCGACGTTATCTCTAATGCTTTCGTCTATTTTCAACAATTTAAGACAGGCCGCGTAGTCAAAAATAACCCTAGCACTGAGTTCGCTATTCCGTCCAACAAAGTTCAACACGAACATTCTGTGAAAGGTAGATAGTAGGTATATTTGGACGTGGCCGTATACAATCCATTTGCTACGCAGTTCGTTATTTTCGTACAAACAGCTGAAGCTGACACATGGCAACATGGATCCACAGAAGAGCGTATTTACTATCCTATTTAGATATTTAGAGGTGTTAATTCTGATTTAAGTACTCACTCTTTGCAAACTAAATACTGGGAGCTTCTCCATTTTGCTATTGATTAGTGTCTGTTATCTTATTATCATTGTTGGTTGTTTTTAGCAAATATAAAATTCCTTTTCCCGTTCTGAGCTTAGCCACCATCTGTTCGATTTCAATCATTGCCTCAGTTAAATTTTATAGCTACAGTTACTTTTGAGTGATTCCATTATCCCTTGACATTGGATCTGGACTGGAGTGCTGAATCGAAGGTCGAGAATCAGAGTCAAGAGGAACATCTGGGTAGGTACAAATCAAACATTCATTTCTTTGCTATCAAATTTGTATAGGGTGGATTCAAAAAGGTCGTTTCAAAATAGCTTTTACGTTCTTCGTGGCTTAGTACCAACACCGACTGACTACATGAAATTAAGGTATTAAGTATTCGGTGTACATTTTGAAATGTAAAATTGTAGAACATTCTAGAATCCCACTGGCACATTTAATTAAAATAAGTTTTGCTTAATCGCATGAATAAACAGTTTCTAGTACAATCAGCATGACGCATATTAATGCCAAGTAGTAAACAAGTAAACACCCTGTCTGTGCCTATAAATGATGCAAGAGTCATCGGAAATGCTGAAGTTTTAATGTTGACGTGTAGCAGTATTTAAATGACACGTAAGCGTTTACAATTATCCCAAGTAGCAATATTAGTATGCTATTGAATAAGGCGAACGATAACAAAACACCTAGATAAGTTATCGATAGCAAGATCAGTGAACTTGGTCGTGTTTGTTGTATTCAGGAAAATATGTCCGTGATTTAGAACACGCAAATAGGTTTGCTGTATTGAAACATTGTTATTGTTTCTACGTTCTGGACACGACTTTCGTGACAATGCATAATTTAGCACGACTGGGTCGATTAGTCATCGGAGTCCTAACAAGTACCAATTACTTAACAGTTATTAGGGTGGACGCCTGGACGGTGGTTGGGGGGGATAGCTAAAAATATTTAACAACCTTACAAGTTTGGTCCTTCATTTTTGTTACGCCCTTATCATTCATTCATTTTCATTTTTGTTACCTACCTAAAACGGTAAATTTAGAAAAGATAAGAATCTGTTTATTTCGTACATGTTGGGTAGGCCATGAAAGCTTATTTGCAAAAACCTACCTGTGCATAAATATTATTCACAAAATTCGGATTATTTTGCTTATGCTCTGCCCTAGGTTAAATACAGTAAGGAGTCTAATAGGTAACTCTAATTAATAAGCCATGCAAACGAGTTTTGCTATAAGACCATTACACGCAAGTTCCTTAGATCTCTATTGTGTATGCTGCTCTTATAGAAACTTCTTCCAAAGATGCGTGTTATTTGTTTCACAAACACAATATTTCATGTTCTAGAGTTAGTTGAATGGAGGGGGATTTATATCAGCTTTAAAACCAGATGAATCCCTATATTGCCGTTTAAAAATGTGTTCAAGATCTACGTAGAAGTTGGTAATAGCTCCAACTGTAAACAGTTGTTGATGAAATGAAAGCGCTGGCTGAAGTCCAAATGTTGCTATTCAACTCACTGTTAATTACTTAAGTTTATACCTAAATAAACACGGTTTGACCGCAGAACTGTTTGAAAGAGTTTTTCAACGCTTCCGGTCACGTTTCAATATTTACTTCTACGTCGTTATTCAAACTATTAGGTACTTTACTTATAATAAATCTGCTTGATTGAAGATGACTCGTTTTCGTTTGTAATTCTGGCGGAAAACTTTAAACTACACGATCAATTCTGAGACTTTCAGTCCGAAAAAAAAAGCTAAATGTAGGTACACTCAAGCCCGTGGATATCTCATCAGAAGACTTGAAGTCTATCTAAGGAAGGATCAGAAGAGTTCACGCAGGGGAGAGTATGCAGATAAACGATGGGTAATGGCTAGATTAGTTCTGCACACTCTTATACTCCAGGGACCCAAAACTACAAAAAAAAAACAGCTCTTGCAATCCCAGAAACGCTTGCTTCTGAGAGTCTACAAATTTTCTCTCAGCCCTTGCATGTAGCTGTAAAACTGGCTGCCATTAATTTAATAAGCAATTTTATTAAATTACCAATTTGCATTTCTTACGTCGATTGCTCTGGGCACCATAACCAGGCTTTAATAGCTTCGATTTAAACGCAGATTGGTTATTGGCCTGAGTTATCTAACTGGCATCTCTCCACCCCTGTGTAGTTCGGGAGCCCACATGCACGATTCAATCAAAATGCTATAGGTAAATTGTGTTGTTGATAAGCCAGGGTTAATAACACAAACCTGCGCTAGAGAAGGTTAACGATATCGTAAAGATTGCCAGAAAAAGCTTTACCTATCCATCAGCCCTGGACATCAGCCCGTTAGCTGGCGGACAAATTCACCAAACCATTCTCCTCTTACGTGTGCCTTACGATAACTTCTAACAGTAGCACCGATCCGGCTAGATGGCTCGATAAAAGAACTCTTCCTTATAGGTAGGTATTAGCCTTGTTTCACCTTCGATCATAAAACCTAAGAAAATAGGATAAGTGACGACACCACTGGCTTCTCAACCTCGTCGGTCGCGCTACCGGCCAATCCAGTTACGAACGGATCACACCTGTACCCTGACCATAGATAACCGAGTAGGTACTAGGTACCCTGTATTACCGGTAATTTGTTCTTCGGAGGTTTACTTCCAATCAGAGTGCAGTTCCCAGCTTCAAATTGTAACCTAAGGCGATCTAATCGCTATAATTCACAACCAGACCATAAAAATCTGGAAGTAATGACATGACGCAGGTTATTGAAATCATATCCTGACACTTTTCAAGAGTCGCTTGACTTGATCGAAGAAACGTGCCACCAAGGGATTCGAGACTCCAATAACATAATGAATGCCCACAGACAACATAATTCTAATTAGAATCAAAATTTGGATTCGCATCCGCTTATTATTAAAAAAACCCCTGGAATACTAATGGATTTCGTGCGAATTTCGTAATTTGTCTCACGGCAAAAACATCGCATCCAAAGCATGCATCCTTTCACTGAGATACCACTGGATTCCTGATTCTAGAGTCTTGTAATGTCTCCCTTTATGGAGCGGAATGAAGCCATGTCTATGCAGATGGTGCTTAGACTGCCCATATTCTTACCTACTTACCTAGCTAGTTACTATTAAGCTTGGTATGGTAAGCCTTTTGACTAAGCATTTTGAGCTTGCGAACATAGTAGGTACGGAAGCTTGCTTGATCGTGATAAAATGTGGGATTCGTTATGCAAATACCAAGGAGTGCCATGTTTGGATTGGAACTAATTGGAAGTGACCAGATCTTTGTGTTTAGATAGTAAGGAGCGGGAACTATGGAGGTATAACATAATACTTAAAACGTAAGGTTTCCTAGAATTTTTAGGATTGTAATTGTATCCGTGTCCATGAAAGTAAAGTACTTCGAAGCGGAAAGATTTGATTTTTCTTGTAAACACAATGATGAGCCAAGGGCACCACCGCCAAGGACTATTCCGTATACCCGAGGATCGAACAATTTTCAAGTCGCTGGTAGATTTTCGTAGCTACTGGTACACTGCTCCTGTTCCTCCCACACTTAAACCGTATAAACTAACATGCTTACCTTTTTCTCGAACCCCCAAAGTCCTGAGTCACTTGGATATACCTCCTACTACTGATATTATAATTATTATTTGACCTTTTTCGATTTAAATAATGTAATGTCGCGGTAGCGACGACGTTGCTTTGACTGCGCCTAAGCATATGGTGTTGAAATCGCTTATCCTTATTGTTCCTTGATCACCATCACAAATGAAGGACAATATCAACTAATTAGGTAATAATAATAATTTCATCGTCTCCATTCAATAGGTCTACAAGGTTGGTACTTTAAATTAAACTGCGCTGCCCGCACATTGGCTAATTGAAGATATTATGATACAGTTACGCGTAGTGCGATGCAATTCATCGCAACACCAATAAAAGTAAAAGTGCAAGTCTTAATATGCATGGCTAAATGCACATTATTGCCGGCGATGGTCTAATGGCCGCGATAATGACTGCCTTTGGTAAGCATTAAAGAACTTCATTTTTTTCAATCAATTTCACAAAAAACTGTTTTTATTACAATTCATTACCCAAAGTTTCAGTTTATAATGCATTTTAGTACTGTACTATTATGCACATGCAGATGCACAGATGATTGTTATTTTGTATATCATAAAACACGTCTGTCACCTTTCTATTTTGTCACGAACTTTGTCAAACTGCTGATGCTCTTGTCGCATCTTTGGAAATTATTTTAGGAGACAATCCTGGCGTGGCCATTTGGGCAGGACACTGTGAAAATAACACGACTATCACCTTTCCATTTTGTCACGTCCATTATTAAACTGCTGATGCTCCTATCGGATCATTGGAAATTATGCTAGGAGCCAATCCTGGGGACTGGGAAAGTAACACGTATACCTTCACGCAATACCTTCTATTTTGTCACGACCTTTATCAAATCAAACTGCTGTTGCTCTTATCGGATCTTTGGAAATTATGTTAGGAGACAATCCTGGCGTGACCAATTGGGCAGGGCACTGGGATAGTACGTAACACATCTATCACCTTTCCATTTTGTCACGACCATTATTAAACTGCTAATGCTCTTATCGGATCTTTGGAAATTATGGTAGGAGATAATAGGCATCACATCGCGTCATAGCATGATACCACACACAAGCATTGTGGCATCATAGTGCTTTAAGTTTTGCTGTTTTTGTTGGTCTAACAATAATGAACATACAAATTAGTTGCGGTCTATTTCTTGTGAGGGTGAAAAGGGCATGGTGGACGTTAAAGCGGTGTATAGTAACGAGCCCATCCATTTGCTAAAAATACCGTTAAATTACCGGAGTAAGTAAACTTATACAGGTTACCTATTTATCAATGTTATCATGTATAATGTAATTTGTCAATGTTTTAATCGATTTCGAATAAAGGAATTCTATATATATTCGGCTATATGTAAGTTTTTTTAAGGTCCGTCGATTTCTCGGTGACAGAAAGTGCTAAGATTCTTTTGCAGTTGTTTAAGGTATAGAGGATGATCCCGAGTTTTCCCGAGGTGTCCTATAAAAGTGTTAATCCCGAGGAGCAGTATTTATACCGCAAAACTTAAAAACATTGAAGCTAAGGGATTCGAAGTCGGTTTTTAGTTCGACAAACAAATTATTTCTCTCCCTATTCAAACATTTTCGTAAGAATCATTGAGTTATAATAATTGTAATAGTAGGTACTTCAATGAATGCATTCTTTGTTTTTTTTGCGTCCATCGTTCAGGCCCTTATTTGGAGCACATTAAACATATTTTTTTTCAATCTACTCTGGGTAATCTAGATTAGATTATTTACGAAAGATTTTCATGGACCTACTTGGTATAGAAAATCATTCAGGCCATCAGGTTCAGGCCCTTATTTGGAGCACATTAAACATATTTTTTTTCAATCTACTCTGGGTCATCTAGATTAGATTATTTACGAAAGATTTTCATGGACCTACTAGGTATAGAAAATCATTTAGGCCATCAGGTTCAGGCCCTTATTTGGAGCACATTAAACATATTTTTTTTCAATCTACTCTGGGTCATCTAGATTAGATTATTTACGAAAGATTTTCATGGACCTACTAGGTATAGAAAATCATTTAGGCCATCAGGTTCAGGCCCTTATTTGGAGCACATTAAACATATTTTTTTTCAATCTACTCTGGGTCATCTAGATTAGATTATTTACGAAAGATTTTCATGGACCTACTTGGTATAGAAAATCATTTAGGCCATCAGGTTCAGGCCCTTATTTGGAGCACATTAAACATATTTTTTTCAATCTACTCTGGGCAATCTAGATTAGATTATTTACGAAAGATTTTCATGGACCTACTTGGTATAGAAAATCATGCTTAGATAGGTAGTTAGCGAGAGCAACCTTCCTACAAGGGATTCTGTGAATGCCCATAAAATCGTTCTCAATTACCATGGATAATATCTACCTACCCTGTGTTACTTACTTGAACCTACTGTCATAAATTGTCTTCGTTTGAAGTTTTATCAACGAATCCCTGAGAATTGGCCCAGACTCCAGTCTGGTTCTGAAGCTTATTAGCTTTAACCATCATCTAGGTCAGGAAAGTAGTTCAATCTTTATCACCCTGTCGTTTGAGCATCAAAGTTTTTCATGCGTTTTATCGCGAAATCATCAGCATGTAGGTATTTTGAATGGAGTTTGTTGCCAAGGTAATGCAGTACGTTATTAGGCTACCTACCTACGTACCATACCAACCTATACAATTTGTATTTATAGGCAATGGCTATGGATACGGCGAGAAAAAGTTAAAAAGAAAGGCACCTGTAGGTATCAATAAAAAATAAAAGTATTCTTAAAGTAATGTACTTTCTTAAAAAGATTTCAAAGTTTTGCTGCTGCTAACAGATCCATTGTGGTAATGGTTAGTAGGTACTTTTATTACTGGAAGCCAAGAGAAACTCTTCGGGTCGCTGAGCTATGCCATGATGCTCTAAAATTCGATTCAGTAGGCATCTAAATAAATGTACAAGATTTTAAGATATGCAAGACCACCCATTTTAATAGCGTAGCAGAAGCCAGTAAAATCAATTTCTAACGGAAGTGGGCGTTCAGAAATAGGTTTGCACTTGACGTTCGTCAGATCTGCCGGTGTTTGACCGCTCTGCGTCAACGTCTCATCCAGAAATAGTTTTAAACTCTTTTTGGCCACATTAACCTACTCGGAAACCGGTTATCAGACGAATTTTTCTTTTTAATACCATGCCATATTATTATAATGTATATAATATTATATTATAATATAACATAACCCTCCCCTGTTGGTAGTCGGGTAAAAATCAGCGCCGTTATAAGCTTCGGATGGTAGCGGCATAATGCTGAGACAAGGACGTTTTTGGCCCCATACGTAACACAATTTTTAAGGTTTCGCACCCAAAGGGTAAAAACTCCCAATTACTAAGACTCCGCTGTCCGTCCGTCTGTCTGTCTGTTCGTCTGTCACCAGGCTGTATCTCATGAACCGTGATAGTTAGATAGTTTTCATTCGGAGTTGCATTTGTGTAGTATTCGTATTTCGAGCCTATTACGTACGAGCTATTGTACCTACTATTGTATGAAAACTGGCCTTTGAAATGCCTTTGAACCCAATATCTTTTGGCACCGGCCGCCTTAGCAGGAGACGATTCGAGTTCTTCGTAGGAGAATCGTCACTATTTCAGTTGGAGAATGGTTGATAATGTGGGAATAAGTAACACGTGTCACTTCCCTGCTTAAAAGTTCGTTTCAAGTCGCATTATTTTGTCAGTTTTCGATGAAAACCTGTCATCGGTCCCAAGAAGTCTACCACGCACGGGCCACAGATTCTGTAATCTCTGTTTGCAGTGCGGTGGTAGAATTGTTCTGCGGAATGCGCTGCTGCCAGCTCCCCGGTGGATATCCCTCTTACGACAGCCCCGGGAAGAGTTGGGGTGATGCAAATTGTTAGCTGGCACCACTACTCGGCCGTGAAATGAAATTAATAAATAATGCTGGACAATCCACACAGCACCATTGTGAAAACCTAGATCTTTGTATGTATTCAAGCAATTTAAAGCGTGGGTTGGTGTTAACCAAACTAACATACCTACGCTTGAGACAAATTCTCATTCAAATTAGCAACAAAACAAAGATCGTGTGACGCACAAAATAAAAATTTACTTTATTTTTACGACCAAACGGGAGTCGACGCAAATGGATTTGACGTTGGTTTTGAATTGGGCAACTTTCCAACCAAGCGGCTGAATGAAACTACCGAAATTGACTCTAAAACTGGATAAATAATGTGAATTATTTTGTCAGTGTTGGACAGACTTTACAGGGCCCACGTTCTAATAAGAACCTCAATAATTTGTATCACCATTTATGTTCCTACCTGCGGCAGTCAGATCAATATGCGATAGGTACAACAGGATTATAAACATTAGGTAGGTACTTTCATGAAACGCTTGTCATGAAATGAAATTTCTTTAAAATGGTTTGATTTCATATTTCCTGTTCCTGACCTACGCAATGCAATCAGCAGTTACCTACTAAGTATAAGTATACTATAGGGTACTAGACCTATATAATTAGCTTCCGAGTGCTGTCTCTGAGCAGGAAAATTTATGTGATCATGATCATTGTCATTGATTGGGTAAAATTAAATGCAACTTGCTGTGAAATGGATTATTGTAGCAACAGTTATGTCTTGAATGAAAAGCCATATCTTTCCAACAAGAAAGTGATATTGTCAAAAAAAAATCCTCCTTAAAAGTCGTTGGTGATCATTATAATTTACTAGCTGCGCTTACCCGCGGTGAATTTGATTGGGATTTCGGTTATTCATTTATCTAAGTAACGGAACCCTCTTTGCGTGAGTCCGACTTGCACTTGACGTTTTATTATTAGGTAGGTAACACCGACATAGATTAGTTAGGAAGCCCCATGTTGGGTGCCATGCCAATTAAACAAACAACTAATTAAATAATTATAACATATATGTATGTACCTATATATATAAAATAATTATAACTAAACAAATTAAATAATTATGTTACTTTTTTGTACCAATATTTTTGTAGGAATGGAAAAATTCCGTGATAATATCCGCCAAACAGTTGTAAATCACTAAGCATGCGTAAATCGGATGTTGCTCTCTGCGTGCGTAGGCGTCCGCTATCCCCCTTCTAGATCGTTTCATAGATTTGTTATGAGAAAGTTATAATTATTGGGCTTTACGAAATTTGGCAGGAGTTTGTTATAATAAACATTAATTAATTACTGGCCTTTAAATAGTCTATTGCTTAAGATGGTAGAGTGGTGAAAAAATATTTTCACAATGGTTCTCTTTCATTCAGAGCCACAGCTGGCGGCGGCACGTGGCTTTTTTTAAATTTTTGACTTCTCTACTGAGATGACTCGGTATGATCTCATTAAATCACTTAACTTTATACTGTTGTGATTGTAGGAGTGATCTCACAATCACAACAGTATACATATATTCCACTGACTAGGTACTGGTCTCACGATAATCACGTGATTATCAGCTCTCGACAACAAGTTTCAGTCACGATCGTACGAGCCGACCGCGTGGCAGTAGTAGATAGATATGTTATGTACCTACATAAACCTGTGCCCACTGTAAACATTGCAAAAATCACAGACAGCGCCGAACGGCCGCGCAAAACGTTAAAATAGACTTGGCAGCGATCTTGTGCTCTAATGCTCTCAAACAATGCTGGAAACTGGGTCGAAACAATGCAAACCGAGTGAGAGATGAGATGACCTATCCGCGTGTTTATAGGTTAGGATTCAAAGAAATCTGATACGGCTCGAAGGAAATGGAAATGCTTTTTAGGGTTCCGTACCCAAAGGGTAAAAACGGGACCCTATTACTAAGACTTCGCTATCCGTCTGTCACCAGGCTCAGGCTGTATCTCATGAACCGTGATTGTTAGACAGTTGAAATTTTCACAAATGATGTATTTCTGTTGCCGCTATAACAACAAATACTAAAAAACAGTATAAAATAAATATTTAAGGGGGTTCCCATACAACAAACGTGATTTTTTTTGCCGCTGTTATAGATAATGGTACGGAACCCTTCGTGCGCGAGTCCGACTCACACTTGGCCGGTTTTATTTTTTACTCGCTGGACCAAAATGCCGTTTATAATTGTATTAAACATGCAACATGGTTGCTTTGTCATTTTTCATACAACCATCACGGATGTGAGTGGATTCGATTTGAAATGGTACTTTAGACTCTTTTTTTTTTTAATCTTTTATTATTTTTATACAGGGTTTTAAATACTTTATACTCTTACCGAGGAATTAGGTTTTAAACAGGCAGGGTCGTAGGTACATTATTAACATAGTTACCTAGTTACAACAGGAGGCACCTAATCCGGCACAAAGGACCACCAACATAGAGTGAAAACACGGTAGCCTTCTTTTAAGACTACAATTTAATGTGAAGACTATGGACTCTCATTTTCAGGGGATGTTCATAAATAAAATAGGTATTACCTACCTATCCTGCTAGAATAAAATAAAGCTCTCTTTTATTTAAATTTCTTTCTGCAAGAACTGTGTCGACCGCCATTGACTTTTTCCGCATCGACTCTTCCGCATTGAATCCAGAAGTAATGAGAAATAAAGTCTAAATAATTATTATTGTAAAAGTTAATGACTTTACGAAAGATTTATTCATTTCCGACTAAAGAAACCAGAGGTTTTTGAGACATTTATCGGTAATTAATCGATTAACATTGCGCGGAAGATTAACTTTAGTTTCTACGTTCTAAGAATAAATAAAAAATAATATTTTACCGCAAATCGTTAATTTACGAACCTTGTAGTTACAAACTTCGACTCTATGATACTTTTGGAACATTATGAAATGGAATATGGAATTTTTTTGTTAAAAATCTCTATTATTCTCATTGTGCTTCAAACTTGCTTCAAAAGTACCTACCATTGAAACAAGATTGAAACCCAGATTGAGACCTTTTTTTTTACTTTGAAACATTGAATCGAAGTTCGTTCACAGATAGATACTAGATACCGAATGGTTTATGATTTGCGACTTTGTGACAAATTACTTTTCGCTAGTTCTATTCCTTCCTTTATAGAAAGTTACTCTCTCGGTTTGTCTGTCTGTCTCTTACCTTTTCACGCCTAAACGGCTGAATGGATCTCAATGAAATTTGTCTGGGAGGTAGACGGAATCCCGAGGAAGGACATGGGCTTCTTTGATCCCGGTGAAGTGCGTGCGAAGCCGCGGGAAGAAGCTAGCCGAAAAAAATGTCGGTAAAATTCCACTCTTTCCATCGAACGTAGTAAATGGGTAGATGTGTATGAAGAACCTTCCTACTATATTTACTTACGTACCTAGGTTATTACGTGTCAAGGATTCATGAGTCATTGAGTTATAAGTAAATATAATAGTAAATAAATAGTACTTCAGTGGTCAAGGCTCAATATACGTGCCGACAACTTGGTACCAAACCGACGAAAAAAACCACACCGGAAAACGAACTTAATCTATCAGTAGGTAGAGCCTTGGCAAAATCGTGTTGTAAGTAACCCTATCTACTGTTTTAGCGGTTTCTTTGAAAAAAATGAATTGGAAAATAGTGTCCATAAATCCCTGTAAGGGATAAAGACCGCCAACTGCAGGATAGGGTACTTAGTTTTTTAAGAACTTCTTAAAACTAAAACTGTTATTTACCCTATTGTATTTAATATATAAATCATCTGTGAAAATTTCAACTGTCTATCGCGGTTCATAAGATACAGCCTGGTGACAGACGGACAGTGGAGTCTTAGTTATAGGGTCCCGTTTTACCCTTTGGGTGCGGAACCATAAAAATGCGAAAACAAAATTTAAAAAATAAAAATCTCTTTCGCCTTGTGACAAAAATTATCGATTAACGAATCAAATTCCGCGTTATAAAACTGTCGTTGTTAACTCGTAATATTTTAGCCAGCAACCTTACTCGCGTACATTTACGAGCTCGCTAAATTGTTTGCAATATTGATCTGGCCTTGGCGGAGTGGGCCACTGATAATAATATGAGTGTACCCAAATAACCAGTGTTGATACCTACTCACGGTGGGTAAAGGTGCGCGTACAGCGAGGCAGTACGGGCGGATAGTACTCGAACACATGAAATAAAAATAAAAAAAATACTGTAGGTATAAGGAAATTTACGAAACTCTTAAAACTCCAGTACCATTTCAATAGAGTTTATCTAGTGCTAAATTATTTAAAAGGGTAGGTACATAGTATTACGTAGCACTATTGCAAAAAGTACACTCGCACTTTACTATAGTCCACGCCATTTAAATAGAGAATAAAGTTTTTTGACCTCCATTTGATTCTACAAAAAAGTGGAAACTCAAAATTTATTAATTTTTTACCAGGTCTTCGCATGCTGCTTATTATCATCGTTGTAGTTGTAATCGACCCGTGTCTGCTTCGTTCGACCTAGTACACACGCACCTTTAATTCCGCGTTTTTGCGAATAATAAAAAAAAAACATTTTTCTTTCTATTAGTCAGGTGATTTGGCGGATCTCATCTAGTTTGTAGCAGATTTAGCCGGTTCATTATAGTTTTATTATCACTCTGATGACATTTTGACACATGTTCGTGAATCGTGGTTGGTATATATACCTACCTACACACTACCCTTATTAAACTAGGTACTTATCTATTTAGTATCTTATTATTAAGTTTTATCCATCAATAAATAGTATATCGACGGTTTTATATGCCTATCTAATCAACTGTATTTTATATGCAAATAAAGTACTTCTACTTCTAGAAGGTTTCATTATTTCTTTACGTTAGTGGTTATAGCACAGACCAGTTAGGTAAATCTTGATTTAACTGGTCTGTGGTTATAGGTCTATAACCACAGACCAGTTAAATCAAGATTTAACTGGTACCTACCTGTAGGTATGTCGAAGAAAAATCCAGGCATGAAAACCTTTTTTACATAAGTTAGTTTCAATTATTATTTATTTTGATAAGTTATATGTGTATATTTGATAAGTTTTTTGTTTATTTGATTTACATAACCTTAACATAATAAAACAATCACTACTAGAATTTACACATATGCAACTGTAGTTTACTATGTATTTCTTTTAAATCTAAGCTGTCACCAGAAGGCAAAATTTCCAGAATGCTAGCTGGCAGCATTGCCACGTTGAATGGCAATGCTATTTCATAATTTTGTAAGTATTTTTTTCCTAAATTTATATTTATTTTATAAAGTACGCATAAAACACTGAAATGTGTTGTTTTTGCTATTGTATAGCGAATAACAACATAGAAAAACAAGAGGCGTGCCGGAAATAATTAATTGTACCGTCGTCGTCGCTGCCGAATTAACACCATCAAAACAAGTTTATGGCTTAATTTAAACCGGTTTAGGATTTGCGAATTAGACTGAGTAGGTTAGGAATAGAAGCGATAAATGCGCGGCAATGTATTATGTAGCCTATTCTCACCAAGATAGTTTGCATCTAAATGCTCTACCATAGGATGGTAGGGTAGTACCGCAGATGAAATAATGTTACTTCGGTAATACCACTACTGGCAAGAACTTGAGTATATTATATACCTAATATACAATTTGTTTTCTATGTAAATTTCTCCATAAACGCCTATACATACTACATACCTACTCCTTATACCTTTGTATTTTGTTATGCGCATACGATCATGTTGTCCATGGTTGACATTTGACAACCATTCACAACAACATGATCTGTCTATTTTACCTTCAAATTATTTGTAAACAGGACGATACAACTCTAAAAAAGTATATCCATATGTTTGTTTTCAAAACGTAAACCACGTGGCCTATTGCGCCTTACTTTTGCTGATAAATGGTTAAAATCAAATATATAAATATACCTAAGTAGATAAATACTTTATTCTGAAGATAGGATATTACTATCAGGCTATTATATAACTTAAAAGCTAGCACTTAAGATAATAATTATTAGACATGGTTTGATTAGTTTATTAGTAAGTAGAAGTGGTATGCTAGGTAATATAAGACCTTTGCCGACCTAAGGCCTTGGGCAGAGAGAAAGTAAGGCGGGTCGATTTAAAAATGAAAATAAATGCAGTAATTTTGAAACGATGTCACGTTCACCGGGAAATCAAATTAGATAATGGAGAATGAAATCATATAGAATTTATTTATCAGAAAACGTGCCAATAGCTACTAAACATTGCAAAGCAAAGGTATGGTTTCGGGTCAAGGTTTGGAATAGGTTTTAACTTTATAACGCGTCCGTAGCAGCTATGTTCTACCTAGCTAGGTAGGTAGAACAGTGCTCCTGGGCTGTGCTGTGCTGCTTAGGTAGGTAGAAAGTACCAGACTTATACTTAGGAATTATCTTACTTGATGCACTTTACTAAGTACCTGAGTGTTTTTGTGTGACCTCCAGTGTTTTTCGTTATATGGGTTCTCTGTATTAATGTGATCTGATGATGGTTTAAATTACTTACCCATCTAACTTATCTACCGACAACTGAGAACTACCCTCAACGTAGGTATCAAAGTTATAAACAAAAGTAAAAAACATACAAAAACTATACCTACAATTTCTTATAACAAATTTTAAATGCCCATATTCTTAAAATAAACATGTAAAAAACGAGTTTGTCGACCTTCAGGTTAGACCAAAGTGTGAATGTCCCCTAAAACTGGGAAAAACAGAATTTAGATGCATAGTCTCCCCTCAGAATTCCAAGGATCTGATGAAAATGCATTAGAATCTTAGAATCAAATGAATTTTAAATCTGAACAACCTTTGCCACGTTTATATTTATTTTCTAATGTTCTATCTACCTACCTTACTTTTATTCCGTTGCTTTATAAGATGGATGATGGGTTAAGACACCTGTACCTACAGCATTGCATAAAAAGAACTTCTAAATCATAGTACCTATGCTTCATTTCATGGCTTAATAAATCTAACAAATTTTTCATTTTTAAGCTAGATATCATCAAATCTGGTAATATTGTAGGTACAATATTGGTGTAGATGACATCTCTAATAAAGAATAATATATTTCCCGATATACTATAATGAGGAAAGATTTGTATTTTTGTATGTAACGAATAAATTTAAAAACTACTGAACCGATTTTAAAAATTATTTTACCGTTAGAAAGCTACATTATCAGTATTATCATTTATCACTGAGTAACAGGCTATAGATAGAATATACCCGTGCCAAGCCGGGGCGGACCGCTAGTAATAATAAAAGAATTCGCGATAAAACGTAAATGATAGCGGTAGAGTAGACAGAACAGTAGGTCAATGTCAAAACAGATTTCCCCTCGGTCCCTGGTCAAGAAGGATTAGGTATTGATGTTCGAACGTGAATTTATAAACACTAAATCCACTTTTACTGCTCTTCGTAATTCAGTTTTAGGTTTCGATTGACGTAGGCTTTATTCGTTGTTTTCAAAGGGTAGGTACCTAATCCTCTTTACTATTGTATATATTACACTTAAAAAATAAATAACTAATTATTTATTTTTTAAGTGAATATATAACTAAACATTCTGTTTTATATTTCATGTTAATATTTCAAGCGTCTACCTGTTGTACCACTACCTTCCTACCCAACATGATGGTTTTGTACACCACAGATGAAATTGCATCTGTGGTGCTACCTACCTAACCATAGAGTTAATGTTATATTAATATATTTATAGTTCTATGTACCCAACATATAAAAATTATGGCGCTCTGCTGGTTCGTAATGCTACAGTGGGAGTTTAGCCTAATGCCGCAATTTTAATCAAATGATTTTTATTTTTTTATACATTGTTTTCATCATAGATGAATACTAATAAACGGGGTTTTCATTTAAAAGAGACAACTGGTTTATTCACGTTTTTTCAATGTTGAAGTAGAAATTATTGAAAGTATTGCATCAGCGAATTGCGTCGTTTGCACAATCTGGGACCACCTCGGGTCATGGCTCGAGAAGTCGCAGGTAATGTACCTATTTATTGTCATTAGTTATATATATTACTTAGGTACATACTATTTTATCTCTTTCTTTATTTTAGTTTGGACTTGCTTCTTGAGAATGAGAAGTGAAGAAGTTATAGCCCGGCCACACGCTCCGTCTTACTTGCATTGCAAGCCAAGCATGCCTGCACTGCACCAAGGAACATAAAAATCCTGACCTGCACAACGTTTTGCGCAGGTAAGACGGAGCGTGCGGACCACAATACGGTAGCTCGCGCAAGCCCGCGAGCGTGGCTTGTGTAATCGTTGACACGCTGAAGATTCGACCAGTAGTGCGCAGTGGCGGCGTAGCATGGGCTGGTACCCGGGGCAATTTTTGTCACTTTTTCGAGTGGTCACATACTAGCTATATGTTATCTAGCAGTAACGTAAGAAAAATAAATGTAACAGTTAGAGGAGCGAGCCTTGAAAATTGTCAAGACTGCGGTGGTAGATTAAAAAGTTATGTATATAAATAACGTCGAGCGGTGCGAGCCTCGATAATTTTGAAGTTCGGTTAGCAACAAAATTCAAAATTCAATAACTTTATTTCTTTAGGCTTACAAAATAAGTACTTAGACAAGTCAAATTTTATACATAAACAGTTTTATAAATAGTAATTATTTGAAGTAAGAAATAAAATGTTAAAAGACAAGGAAGCTAAGACGACGCGACGCGACGGTGAGCATTAGCGTCTTAGCACTTTTGCGATTTTCTACTTGAACTCCCTCTTGAACCTTCAAGCCGAATTATTTTCGGCTTGAAGGTTCAAGGAGGAAATCAGAGTTCATGACTGTCTACACGCTCAAGAAAACAAGTGCAAACTAAATTTGCGCAGTCCAATCTTCAGCATGTCAACGATTACGCAAGCCGCGCTTCCGGGCTTATGCGAGCAAACTGGTTTGTGCAGGCATGCTTGCAAGTAAGACGAAGCGTGTGGCCGGGCTATGAAACCGTATTGTAATAATCTAATTTCTAGTCGGTCTAGCATACCTACCTGTTTAGATTTTTAACGTGTTCTAAAAAGTAAGAATTCTAGGTACCTACCTAACTTTGATTAATCAACTGATCCAGCCAGAAGAAGTAGGTAGCTTCAAAATATATTCCGATATCCAGTTTTAACCGTTGTTGTTGGATGCACCGTGTCACTCCACGTTTCATTTCATGACAGGCTGCTTGAATTTCAAATGAAGGGAATAGGTTAGTGCCCCAGATTCTGAGGCCATCGTCGTCGGTTGACTCGCTCACGACATGAAGTGAGTGCCTCATTCAAGTACCTATAAAATTAAATTGATTTCAGAAGCGGCAAAACTTTTTGTGTCTAAACGCAGGATCCCGGACGGCGAAGGACAGCGAAAAACGAACCTAAAAAGGTTTAAAAAGGAACCTGCCTGATTATTGCTGATCCGGACAAATTTATGAGGCCATCCACATTCGACGACCTCAGTGGCGCGGCGGGCGAAGTTCCGCCTGCGACGCAGGAGGTGGCGGGTTCACTGCCCGCCTTGGGACAAATGTTTGCACGATATACAAAAATTTGTTAGAAGTATTTTTTATTTATGATAAAAAAAAAAACTTAAAATATGTATGTACTAGCAGCGCCTCGCGGTTTCTCACGCGTAGTTCCCGTTCCCGTGGGTATTCCGGGATAAAATATAGCCTATGTCACTCCCTGAAAAGTAAGCTTTCTTCGGTCCAGTAGTTTCGGAGCCTATTCATTAGAAACAATCAAACAAATCTTTCCCTTTTTATAATGTTATTATTAGTATAGATCTATTAAAACAAATCTATCTCAAGAGAACCATACATTTTACCGGAATAAAAAACCTATTTGCTATTCCAGATCTATCGCTGTGCCAAATTTCATCCAGAGCCGTTCAGCCGTTCTGGCGTGATTGAGTACCTAACAAACATCCATCCATCCAAACTTCCACATTCAATATTTGTGGTATTGGATTATATATAACAGTCATCTAGTACCCATAACACAAGCTCTGCTTAACTTGGGGTTATTTATTACATTTGTTAGTAGAGTATGTCCTGTACAAGTTATTAATTGCGTCCCAACCTTCGATAAAAATAAAAAAAGGTTGTGTATCAACGTCCTTACACGTTGATACACAACCTTTTTTTATTTAGCCTCGAAAGTTGTGTAAAGATGAATCATTTATTTATTTATTTATCACCTAAACAGAATACATTTCATGTAATCGTGCTGCCAGCTTTAGCTGGGATAATATAATAACTGGAACCATTCATTTTGTTTCTTCTCGGACTCTACAAAACATTATACAATAAAACCGGCCAAGTGCGAGTCGGATTCGCGCACGAAGGGTTCCGTACCATTATCTATAAAAACGGGAAAAACACGTTTGTTGTATGGGAGCCCTCTTAAATATTTATTTTATTCTGTTTTTTAGTATTTGTTGTTATAGCGGCAACAGAAATACATCATCTGTGAAACTTTCAACTGTTTAACTATCACGGTTCATGAGATACAGCCTGGTGACAGACGGACAGCGAAGTCTTAGTAATGGGGTCCCGTTTTACCTTTGGGTACGGAACCCTAAAAACCACTGTGTCCCGTCGAACACGTGTCTTCGCAACAACAACGGCGCATTATACTCCAGCCCCTTATTTCGTGTCCCTACAATTATGTTACTTAAATGCGGGTTGAATACGGGTTCTGATGTGAGGGAATAACATCGAAGGGAATAATGAACAATAACGTTAGTAGTCGAACCCTTGAGTTAACGGCATGCGGCAGTCAAGTCACAGGTGTGCAACAATGCCTTTAGGTGTTAACGTTAAGTTAAGAGAAAGTAGTTTTTGAAAATTTCTCAAGGTAACTAGGACTAGGGTTGAATTTGAAGGGGTGCTTTTACTAATGGAAACCCAAGGTTAGTCGTTTATAGCAAGATAGTATGACGCCCAAAGGTTTAAAGTTTTTCGAAGGCGAAATAAAGCTGAACGCGCACCGCGAAGTTACCGGCAGGCATTCATTGCAAATTTCTTCATGGTTTTTAGGGTTCGGATGCCAGGGAGGAGTCATCCAGGGAGGAGGCGGCGCGGGCAGTGTGACCAGATTCAGTATTTTAATACATTTTCAGTATATTTATAGTATATTTTTTTGAGAACGTTATATTTATAGTTATTCTGTCAGAAGTAAGTATTTTTAAGAATAAATATAATGGTAACACCAGCCAGGTGGGATGACTTGCGTAAGACTGCAAGCAGATGCTGGATGCGGCAAGCTGAAGACGAGCGCTATGGCGCGTGTTAGCTCCAGCAGTGGACTAATATTGGCTGATGATGATGACACTGTTCTTGTCTGTCGCTACTTTTATTCCATGTAAATCGCAGAAAATATTCAAACCCACAAAAGCATAACTTGAATCGCGTACCAAAGTTCATCCAGCTGCCTCAAAATACTTACAATGCTATGATGATGATTCATGAAGATAAATATAATTTTAAAAAAATCTGTGATATTTGGTAAATATATTTCAGTATTTTTTCTTTGCTATTGGAATTCGTTCCACCCACCCCCAGTTACAATATAACACACGGTCTGCCGAACATCCTGTATAAATCGTCGACATTCAAAAAATCGTAGAATAAAAATTGGCACCCTCAGATTCAGAATCACTCCGTTTTGTATTTTGTACAAGTTTCGTCTTTGGGCCCTAGCACAGATCTGTGGGCCCTAGGGAGTAGGGACACGTCTACTTAAGTGTGTTGCATTAATACTGCTACAGTGTTCTTATTCTTATCTTTTAAGTATGTAAAAGACCATAAATGCATGACATCACCGTTGGTTCACCATGTTTGTTCTTAATTACCTCGGTAGTTAGGTAGAACCTACAAGTGCCTAGGTAAGTAGGTACCTACCTACCTATACCTACCAATCAATCTGATGTAATATTGACACAACCGCAGCTTGTTTTCAGGTCACTGAAGACGAAATTATGGATATCTGAATCTAATAAGTAGGTACCTAACATAACCTAAGTAAATGAAATCAAATATTTTAGTCCAAAGTTCAACCTTATCTGTGAAAACTTGTAAGTTGTTTAAACTTATCTGAGCAGCAGACTGCACCTATATTAATTGTAGATAAAGTTCTAGGGTAGTTTGTATATTGTTGTGTCATTTCACCAACTTTAGGTACCTAGGTAAATGAGCGCCCGAATTTCCGATCACTAATTATAATGTACCTATGTAGTATGTATTTTTTGGATAATCCTCTTTAAATGTTTGTGCTCTACCAACTTTATTAGAATTATATCTGTTTCTCAATCCCATGGTTGCCTGGGAGAAATCGCTCTCAGCGGTACTTAATGCCTCCTTTTGTACTAATTAAGTTGTTAATTTAGACGTAAAGTTTTATTTTTGTTATGTTTTTAAGTACAATAAATTCATTCCTACATCTAGGTAATTTTCCGGGAAATCGTTTTTATCTTCATTACCTACGTCTTTGCAAAATTTTAAATTATATTTCAGGGAATAGCTAATACTTTGCCAAAATATTTTTTTCAATGCCGCGGGTTTTTCTATCGACTTTTTTTTGTTTTTTCTATTTCGGGATTGGATCTAACTGCGTTGGGAAACTATGAAATATTTACGCACTAGGAAGTTAGGGATAGATTCTGAAATATCTTTTTGGTATTAACTTTTTATTAACAAAGAAAATTACAACAAAAACAATAGAAACAAATTAGAATTATGTACCTACTTAGTATTTACAAATTGAACAATACAACTAACTGAATACATATATACCTACCTATATTTGCAACAGTCTAAAATGTGGTGTCTATCTTTTTGTGATTTATATTATAATAATAAATAATACTAGCTGTTCCCCGCGGTTTCATCCTCGTTAAATTCGAATTTCATATAACTCTTCAAACCCTTCTTAATAAGCACTGTAAGGTGTCATGTTATTTCAATGAAAAAAGAGATCCCCTTCGTGTTAATTCGCCCGAGTTGTACTCTATCTTCACGTAATTGTTGGCATAGAATAACAATAACATCTTTAACGATTCGAAAAATCGAACTCTCGATTGAATAATGTGACTAACATTCATTGGTGTCACTTGATAAGAGCATTCTGTCCGTCCTTGTCTTACGCTTAGCGCAGCGTTACATTCTCTCTCTTTGGTCTTACGTAGTTATTGTATACTCTTTGGTTTGTGCAGTGGTTTTATTCTCTTTGGTTTGTGCTTTGATTGAAGTCTTACGTACGCTTAGAGTACGTACGTAGTTATAACGTGTGTTATAGTGGTTTTAATCTCTTTGGTAGTTATTGTATACTCTTTGCTTTGCTTTGAATTTGAAGTTTGAAGCCAATGATTAAACAAATAGGTACAATTCTATTTCGTTGACGAGAATATCAATTTTGTTGTGTACTTTTAATCAGATATACATATACCTACTTTATTTAATCAAACAGTCCATTTTAAGTAAAGTCTTTTCTTCAGTCATAAACCGCATCTGTCTGTATGTAAATTGAGGTTAACATTATCAGGTTAGTTTACAAACGTCAACAGAGAAGCCCCGATTGTGAACATTTCTGACAGTAAATCGGTAGTTCGGCATGAATTCTGAGAAACGAACTACTCGTGGAAGGGGCCGAGGCCGTGGACGCGGTCGAGGCCGGGGCCGCGGGCGCGGACGCGGCAAGAAAGTGCCCAAAGTGATGTCCAGTGACGAGGAAGAATCTATGGAGGAGACTTTGCAGGAACCGGAGGAACCGACTCCTGAGGAGCCTAAGGAAGAGAAGGTAGAAGCCGCTGAGCCTCCCAAACGTAAGCTTCTCACTAATATTCTACCAAATTAAACCACCAGCATCATTTTGTACCAAAATTGAATCCCCCCAGCATCAAAAAAATTACATATTGTTGGTTTTTTATCTAAATAATAGTAAACATTGAGTGACCTCAACTTGTATCTCTACATAAAGCCATATTACAGCACAATTTGATGTACAAAGATGAGTATACAAAATATCATTGTTGACAACCTTATCAAGCTTTTGATAATACACTATCCTATAGTGATTGACCAACTCTAGAATCATTATCACTGGCTTGCCTAAACTCTATTTTAAAACTGTTTATTTCCTAAAGAAACTAAACAGAGTAAGTGTAAAGAGCATTATTTTACACTTTTATATAATGTTGAGTTGTATTACAAAATTATTCAGTTCCTCCTTCCTTCCTTACTCTTTTGATTTAACACAGTGATGAAACTATCATTTAATATTGACTTTAAAACACTTTCAGTGGAAGTACCTTCAGATATATCTCAGCTAGAGGCCCCAGTCTTTACAACCCTGACCCGGGGCCCACCGGAGCCCATGCTGCGACTTGACTGGAGTCACCGAGCCACCCTCATTGGGGAGAAGGTCCTCAACCCTATGATCTACTGCTGTGATACTTGTTCTAAGCCTATACTCATTTACGGACGAATGGTAAGTCTGCAGAATCTGTTATATGAACTTTATACCTAACTTAAATTAAAAACATAATTTCTATGAAGCATACAGTGTCAATGCTCAGCTATCTTTTTACAGAAAATATTTATAATTAATTTGAATACTGTAAGCACTAATAGTAGATGTACTTTCTGAAGTAACAAGATAATAAGGAACTTTTTCAATACCTACATCCTTTCTTGTACCGAAATTGGAAATAATTACTAAAATATTTTTTTTTTCAATTAATTTGTATTTTAATGTTCATAAATGCCACTGTAATTTTAAACCGGTGATATTTTTATTATTTAATGAATCATATTATGGTTAACAGTACCAAATTACATTAACATGACTGAAAAATATATGAATCATGTGTAACAAAAGAATGTAAGTATTGAAAATGTTTAGAAAATTCAATTCAAAATAAGATAGTTCTGTAATTTTAGGTGCACTAATAAAGTTTCCAAAAAATTAAAAATATATAACCCTAAAAATGCAAAATTTTAAGTTATGCCTCATTTTGATTTTGTGAAAGAGATAGATCAACAACCTGTATTGCCAAGCTATCTGGCACGGAGTATATCTAATATTGTCATTATTTTAAATACTCTTCTGTGGTTTCAGATTCCGTGCAAACATGTGTTTTGCCTGTCCTGTGCTAGGGCTGATCACACACATTGTCCTAGGTGTAGAGAAAAGGTAAATATTATAATAATAACTCCCTCACATAAAAAGGTTAATGAGACTGTATGGCAGCCAGCACCACTTGGTGCAGATCATACAGTCACATTTAATATTTAGATTTAGAATTTATCTGAATAATGAATTTCTATAGATAGATTTTAGTACTTAATTACTTACTTATAGGTAAATTCTAAATTATTTATTAATGAAAGGATAGTATGAATAAGGGGGTTATTCTTAATGGTGTGCTAACTTATAACAGCTGCTAAAGGGGCATCCATTATTTACGCGATTTTGGCAATTAAATTATGAAAATTCAGACTTACGATGAATAACAAAATTATGAAAACACGCCACATAGTCAAGCTCAAATGATTCTGGCTTGAGCAGGTCTTGTGTAATAGATATACAGGGTGGTTTTTTGAGAAGAGCGGTGATGGCCAAGTCCGCAACCACGAGAGTTAGGGAAAAGTAGTGAAAGGAGTCATGCCCTCGATTTATAAGAAAACAATAACTCCATACTTATTTAAAAAAAAATATAATTTCAAAATTCCTGTATAGAAACAACGACTCAAATTATCAGATCATACAACATATTTGTTCGTTCAAACCTGCAACTGAGGCCAATGGGGTGTATTACACAGTCAATAATATCACAGTCCTAGTATCACAGGATCTCTCACAAGTATTGAAATTGGGCTATTACGCATGTGATAATATCATCGTCAGTTTGTCTTCGAATTTAATAGAGTGAAGTTGTGTTTATGGTTTTGTACAAGAACAAATCATTGATTTAGTCTATTTAGTATGGATGGGCTTCTATTCTTGCTTTACCGAAGGGGATTTATTATTTTAATTTTATATTTTTCATTATTAGGTATCGCGTGTCTGTGAATGTAATCTGTGAAATTAACATGATATCGTGATAATATTAAACGTGCATGCATAAAATATTATCGCGGAAATCAAGATTTCTGGAAAATCTGTGATATTATCACGGTCCTGTGATACGGCTTATTGTACTATCAATTATCATGGTATCGTGATAATATTGAACATGTATACTCCATTGAGTCAACAATTTTGCCTTCAGGCACTTAAACTGAAAGAATCTAGACTTAACTGATTTTATTTTATCTGTTTTAGGTGGTAAGGGTTGAGCAGACAGGCCTCGGCACAGTGTTCATGTGCACTCACTCAGGCACTAGATATGGCAACACTGGATGTAGAAGGACGTATCTATCACAGGTACCTATATTACAAACTTATTATAGTACTTTCAGTGCCCTTACGCAAGCTGCGGCGTGCCTTTTCGGATCGCACCACAGAGGCTGGGCAGTAAATGCCTTAGTATACATACTGATATTATAAATTCGAAAGTAGGTAACTCTCTGTTACCTTTTCACGCATAATCGGCTGAACAGATCTAAGTGAAACTTGGCAGGGAGGAAAACGGTACCCTAGGAAAGAGCAGCGGGCGAAGCCGGCCAAACTCACACACATGTAGAATGTAAACAAACCTCCCATAGGTACTTAACCTAAAATTCACTCTGTTGCCGCGTCCTTTTATATGCAATTTACATTAACTTGTAGATCCTTCAATAAATATTGCTTACATCTGAAACTCGATGCCAAGGAAGTGTGTTTGAGATTTGTATTTGTGTCGTGGTTTGTTTACAGAAATTCTACAAGGAGTTTGGCTAAGGTATGTTATGCTACATGCTAGTTCATAGTTATGAATTTGTTAATGTTTTGTCTTCCAGAGAGACCTCCAAGCGCACATCAACCACCGTCATGTGTCTTCCGGGAACGACCGCGACACCAAGGAGGGCCCGCCGTCCATCGCTGCGCTCGCTGTGAAGCCAGTCGCTGTAAGTAGTAAGACAATAGAACAATTTTTTATTTTCTAAATGTTGGTATTCCGCTGACTTGTTTGTTAGTGACGATAGGATTACCGCATTCATACTCAGATTTCGATGCCGCGCTGACAAATAGCGATTGGATCAGAAGAGTCCTTAACTGTTATGTGTTTTAACCCCTCAGCTGCCGGTGTCAGCGAACGACCCCCGCGGGCACGCGCTGCACGGTGCGTGCGCGACGCAGGGCGCGGGGGAGCGCGGGCACTCCGTGCGCTCCACCACCAACCTAATCACGGTGCCCATACAGGAGAATGACAACCATTATTACAACTACAACTATCCTGTGAGTACCCTTAAGGTGGGCTTATTCGATTCATTTGGAAACTACGTCCCCGATTTTAATGAAATTTTGCATACATAATCGGATAAGAAATAGCTATGTTTGTATCGTTTTAGTTTTTCAAAATACATAATCATCATTTAATTAAAGCGACAGTAATAAAATCGCTTGAAAATTTATAAAATGAATTTTTGCTTTCACTTTATGATGATTATGTATTTCGAAAAACTAAAACGATTCAAACATAGCTATTTCTTATCCGATTATGTACTATCACCAAAAATACTGCCTTTACCCCCTAAGGGTGATTTTTCTGTGAATCGACTAGCAGGTACCCATGCCCTGTTAACTTTTGAACACCAATAGCAGCGATTTTCGGGGCTCTGTCGTAAAGTTTTTTATAATTTTGTTATTTGTATAACTATTACCCTCGGAACAATGAATATCTGCCGACTGTGGAACCATTTGGCGGAACTTGCCCGCTGCGGCACAGAGGTCCTCATGCAAAGCAAAAAAAAGTCTATGCAGGATCAATAATCCTGCATAGACTTTTTTGTAAAAGTAACAGACTATAATTAAAGAATATTACGTTATTATTTAGTTAATTGGCAACTAGTCAATAAAACTAAGTGTAAAACTGTTAATCTAAAACATTGACTCGTGATGAAGAAAATCCCAATCAAATAATAGAATTAAATTAAAACTAGTATATACAATTGAGTTAACTGCAGACTGTTGTAAACAATCTACAAGTAGCTCAACTGATCCGTATCAATACCAGTCGGAAGCGCGCCCAAGACCCTGGCTGCATTGCCTCGCTTAAAAACGTTGCTTTTTGTAACTTTAGTAAAAGTGTAAAAGTCATAAAAACGAAGGGCTCAAAACAAAACAGATGTTTGCGTATGTCTTCGATCGGTCAAAATAAGAGAACAAAAGAAGTAGGTGGGGTCAGCTGGCTAACTGCATGCAAGCGACAATGTTTCAAAAAGGGAAAAGCGGAATCTTTGGCGATAGTACCTATACAAAATTTCATTAAAATCGGGTACGTAGTTTCTAAATGAATCGAATAGTACGTTTGTATGGGAGCTTAGAGGTTCAGGCCCACCTTAAGTTGTCCCCCTGTGAGTACATCACAATAACTAAGCTAAGGGGTATTAAAGTCCCGACATTAATTTACATGTAGCCATTATGCTCTGGTGAACAGAACAAGAAGTAATTTTGTTTCCTGTTATTTCGCAGCCTCCAAGCGGCGTAGCGCCGCCGGCCGCGCCCGCAGTCCTGCACTCGATGAGCGTTCCGCCGCCCTACTACGCTCCGCCCTACACTCCTAACAATACTTACCCGCCTTCAGGTAAATTAGCTAATTTCAACAAGGATTCTCAACTAGAGAATACTAGCTTTGAGGTAACGCACGTTTAGCTTTTTACCACTAGCTTCCGCCCGCGGCTTTGGACGCGTTTTTCTCGGGAAAAGTAGCCTATTATTAAAGGTTTATATCTATGCAAAATTTCAAGTCGAGTTACATTTTATAGTGGCATAAAGGCGTACCGCAAACTCCGAGCGAGTATCCCGCGAGCTGTCTGTTATCTCATGCCGTCATGAAATCCATATTTTAATGAATATTTTTGTGTTGTGCGGCCGTGATGTGGTCCAGATCTGCGACGAGCGACGACGAACCTTTAGGTTCGGACTCCACCATAGCGAAAACCAAAACGAGCGGACAAGATGATGTGTTTTAAACAACCAATAGACCGTCGTTATTCACACATTTCGTCTCTGCTCTGCTTCAGTGGATACCACCGAGCCGAGATGTATCGTGTTTGTATGCAAAGATTGCAGCGGAGATGTGAGCTGTGCCTCGCAAGCTTGAAAAAATCTATATATAAAGATTAATAAAATCAACTACAGAATTTAAGTAAAACAATATCCAATTTGCTTGTTCAGTCCCCAGCATAAATACTAGACATTTCTATAATAATATTAAAAAGAGGAATGATTTGTTTGTTTGTTTGAATTGAATAGGATCCAAAACTACTTGACTGATATGAAAAATTCTTTCAACATTAGAATTCTACATTGTTCCTGGTGAATATAGGCGATAGAATATACCCGTGCGAAGCCGGGGCGGACTGCTAGTTATAAATAATATGGTATGTTGACACGCAGTCTCTCCCTGTATTTAAGAACATGGTCTTCCAACACTATTTTTCTTTAGTCATTAATTTCTAATTAATTTCGTTTTTATTTTACATCTTTTTTATAAAGTTGGTATGTATTATTAATATGTATCTTATATTATATGTATTTTAGTATTATATATATATTTTGTATGTAATGTATATTTGAATAATACGCCACCGTCTATACGAGTACAACTGCTTCGTGTCCATCCCAAGGTTGTCTGGAAGAGATCGCTCTTAGCGATAAGGCCGCCCATTGTGCAACTCTATATTATCTATCTTTTCCTGTATTCTTTTCTTTTGTATTTTTTGGTGTGCAATAAAGTGTATTGTATTGTATGTTTCAGGCAACATGGGCGGAGTACCAGCGCCCGTAGGTCCGATCCCCGCTCCGGCCCTGACCCCGGGTCTCGGCACGGCACCGCTGGAGCCCGCGCGCTGGCCCTACCCCACATCTGGGGCCCCCTGGGGCGGGCCCCAGCACTACTACAGATAACCTTCGCGGTCGCGGCGGCCATGACGGTTCCGACCGCGCAACGGATACAGGCTTCATTGAGCTTGGACTACGCGCTTGGACAATCAAGCTTTTGCTTGCCTATAGTGAAGTCTCCTTGAAATGACTGGGGGAAATCAAATCTGACAGTTTTGAAAAGGGAATGATGCTTGCTTATTGAATATAGTGAAGCCTCTTTGAAGGGTGAAGAACAATAATTTGGAAAAGAGAAGTGAAAAGAACTGTAATGAGTATAGAAGTGAAAACATGCTTATAGTTATAATAGTGAGCTTTGAATTTTTATTCTATTAACATAATATCATACTGGTCATCAAAAGCATTGCAGATTAACTTTCAGTTTCAAAACTAGTAATTTAAGGCCCATACTATAAAAGCTTGCTCAGTCATCGATTAATGCTTGAGTAACGATTTTCTATGGCAGAAGCGTTACTCTTAGATTTTTTTGATGACCAGTATAAGACCAGTAACCTACTATTAAGTAGTAGGTCATGTATAAATCCTTTAAACAATAATGCACAGCATTAATACAATTTATGTACGTAAATATAGCAATACTGACTTGTTCCTGGACTGGTTTCCGCAACTAGGCCACAGGTGGGCCCTATTTGCGTGACGGGTGGGGGGCTGCTAGTCTAACCACCCGATGTCCTCATATAGCAATACTATCGTATTACAAAATGGAAATAAGTGCTACCAATGATTGGTTAACCTTGGTTACTCATTTACCTTTGCGGGTTGTTATTAGCATGTATTTAGCGTTTTGCTGCCTAGTGGTATTCTCAACTAAATGCTGAAGAGCGTTTATGTAGTTTTAAACTTAGTATGTAATGAAATAGATAATAATCCTTATTGTGAATGTTTTATAGACAGTACAAATTAGGCGTTTTTATACGCGCGCTTTGGTAAGGCGCTTTTTAGGGTTCCGTACCCAAAGGGTAAAACGGGACCCTATTAAGACTCCTCTGTCCGTCTGTTACCAGGATGTGTCTCATGAACCGTGATAGTTAGAGAGAAATTTTCACAGATGATGTATTTCTGTTGCCGCTATAACAACAGATACCTACTAAAAAACAGAATAAAATAAATATTTAAGGGGCCTTCCATACAACAAACGTGATTTTTTTGCCGTTTTTATAGATAATGGAACGGAACCCTTCGAGCACGAGTCTGACTTACACTTGGCCGGTTTTATTAAGAACCATCTGGTCCAATACATCCGTACACATTCCGTAGACGTTTCTAGGTATTCAAACGCGCGTTTGGAACTTTGGATGTGTATGGATGTATCAAACCAGGAGCTTATTTTAATACTCTTGACACACAATTGCATGTTTTATTTTGGCCAATCGGTACTATAATAATCCGAATAAGACCAATTTAATGCAAAGAAACGAAACGAAACAAGTGCGCATCAGAAGAATTAAAATAGGCCTCCTCGTTGTTCTGAAACGTGTGTAAGGTGCCCATTCCACCCATTCAATATCTTTGTCCAATATACATTTGATCAAGAACTTGGACGACTTCATCCAATTTACTAGCAACACCGATATTTGATCAAAGATTTGGACACTAGTTTCTGTCCGCGGCTTCGCACTCGTTGTTTCTATAAAAACGTATACAGGTTGATTTTTTCCCATGAAAACTGAAATTTTATGGGTTAAATTGAAGCCTATGGTATATTTCAGGTCAAGAGCTACACCTATGCCAATTTTCAGCCAGATCTGTTGAGAAGTTTTGGCGTAAAGGAGTAACAATCATCCATCTATCCATCCAAACTTTCGCATTTTTTATATAGTGTGATGTGATGTAATTTAATTTAAAATCAACTACGCAAATTACTTAGGAATCTTGGACAAAGATGTTGGATGAGTGGAATGGGCATCCATCCAAGAAATTTGATCAGATATTGGATGAGTGGGACCCTTACTAAAGCGCGAACTTCAAAACGTATCTAATGTGTACTAAAACATAGAATACATAATTAATTACCTTACATTGTAATTACACTGCAAACACAGAGATTTGATGACGAATTTAACTATTTCAATTGGAGCATGATGATGATTTGGTAGGTCTTAATGGAAAGAATAAAATTAATCTATAAGCAACAATTGACTACATATACTTCCAGATTTATTGTAATTTATAAAATTAACTATTGAATTATGCCGTGTAAATTCAATACACTAAGTTGAAAACGCGTTTTGAGTAAACGCGCAAATAAAGTTTATTTGATTTTTATTAGATTTTTCTTTCATTTCATTACCTACTTAGGTATTAGTGTTAGGTATTATTTTAAAGGAATGCATTGCATTTATCTACCTGATCATATGCTTTTAATACTCATATAACCTTGTGTCGGTCTCTGCGTGCTGCTATTTGCTGGGATTCTGTGTGGGCATGAATTTAAAAACTTCAGTGAGAAGGTATATATTATGGTTCCTTGGTTCGGTGGGGTGAGAAGTCCGTCCCTCTGCGCCTGCTGTCTCGTGGCTGACTGACGCTTGCGGCGTTTCCGCGTGCATAAAGCTTTCGCCTGTTCGGCCGCTTGTAGCTCTCTAGACGTGGGATGGAAAGTAACTTCAGTGGTGCAACTCTCGCCTTCGCTGTTAGATAGATAGACAATTCTTTATTACATAAACCTAAACATACAGTACATTATAAAAACTTAAGCTAAAGAAAGGCAATGAAATTGGCGGCCTTATCGCTGTTATGATATCTCGACTCTTGTTACAGTCGTGGCTCTCCAGTAGAGTACTGCATATGCTGCTTTAGACGCATCCACGATGGAAGGTGTCTAGTTCTAATCTCGTGGCACCTCTGTAACATGTATGTTCACCATCTTCCGATTTTCCAGTTGGGTCAGCCACTCCCCATAGCGGCACTTATTTAACATATTGTTTGTATAAGATACTAGCGGTCCGCCCGCTAGTATCTTAAACAAATGAATATATAACACGCATGAAACAGCTGAGCTATGTTGCAAACAATCAACTTGACGTGGCGTGGGTGTTTCAACTGTTCCAAATCGATACAATCGGATGCGTTCCCAAGACGCAGGCTACCTTGTCCTGCTGAGTGGCTAATAATCTGTAATTTTGATATTAAATTGTTTTTTTTTTTAATGAGTTTCTTTGTACCTCCTTTGAATCAGAGGTACAAAGAAACCTTTTAACTTTGACTATTTTTAAGACCTACTTACACTTCACACGTAAACGCTATGTTCCTACACTCAAACAAAGGTTTTGGTCCCGAAGTTGTTTTCACAAGTAATAGCTGACGTTAAAATAGACTCCCTTTACTACTACTACTACCTACTTCTCTGATTATGGGTGCTTTAACAGACCTATTTAAAAACTCTACTATCTTTTTCTCCTGATACCCTAAGTAGGTTGGTAGGTACCTATTTTAATTAATTTTATAATAAAAATATTTTTTTTTAATGGATATCGTTTATTTTAAATTATTTAACACTATTAATCATATTTACACCACTCATCATTGTCACATTTAACAGATGCATTAAAATTTTGCAAAAATATCATATTTCTTCTCAACTTTTAACACATGCCTTTACCTAAGTTTAATAATAAATCAATACCTTTAAACATTCAGTGATTTACAGACTCTGTAACTCAGAGCATCACATAAAGGTTAAATTTAACGGGAAAGTTAAATGCTAGTAACTTAATTCGTTTCGTTTTCTTCCAAACCCATACAATTTGTTACAAAAACAACTGTTTGGTTTACTTCACATCATATCCATATCTGCCATTGATAATACTAATCGATATTTTAATTAAAAATAAACATACGATGCTAATGTATTCTCTAAGTTAATCCGACAATTACAATGTGATTGACGTTTTTGACAGAAGTTTTCATACATTATACGTCAGACGAAGCTGCTAATTGTCCGATTAACTATCGAAGAACACTCGATGATTAGAAACCCATTTCCATTTTTAGCATTTAAATGCAACAATTTTAGGTATGTAAGCTATGCTATACACATGAGGAGTCATTAGATTTTAAGGTGATTCGTTTGCGAGTAGCGGATTTTTTAAGCCCACTTATCAATGAAATTTTATATTCTTTTGTGACTGAAGAGGTTTGATCGAGCTAACCAATATTATCAACTATGTTAAATTTCTTATTCACGCAACTGAACCAACATCCAACGTCTTTCTACATTATAACAATTATAAGATTACTAAAACTGGTGCGTACTATCTTGAAACTCAAAAATATTGAGCTGAAATATTTCACATTTAAGGCTTACACCAATGAACAAAAACGATGTTTCGTATTTACAGTTTTAATAATTCAGAATTCTGTAAAAAACAGACTGTAACTTAACCAGGGAGAAAAAGTTTCTCTATAGTTGACAAAATATATCGATAATTCGACAATTTTATACAAATTTCATAAAATACAGTGGCCTGAATCTGAATCAGATAAAACGTACGATTACGAGTTCTCATTCTTAACAAAATTTATTTTATCGATTTGGCTTGATACATTTTAAAGAAAGGTAATCTTGCACAATTAATTTGCCTTTAAGAGGCGTAGCTAGTGAGCAACACCATAAAAATGTTCACTCCCGATTGTGTTCAATCTCAGACCACAGTGAATTTAAAAATCGAAGGTGCGAGAATAAGGGCGCATTATTTACATTAGTTACACATCACAAACTACCCTCGGGATCATGATTCTTTAGTCGTCGGCGGTGCTTCCGTTAAGTCCACGAGCGTAGCTTCCGGCGGCGATGCCGGTTGGCTTGGGCCCGGTTCAGAGAACTGGGGTATGACTTGTGACGACTGCATCTTGCGGACTGCATCCATGTTGACTTTGGCGGATTGGTTCTTCTGTCGAGTCTGTTCTGAGGTCTTGGACAGGCGCTCACTTAGCGCTTTGAGTGCAATTTGGCTGTAGGAACGTCAGATTATACTAGAATTTGGTTTAACTCCGAGTCTTATGTCAACATATTTATAACGAAGAGGACCAGCCTACGTTATTTAATAGCTGGTCAAGGTTGTGCGTTGCGAGAAATCGCAAAAGAATGTCAGCCTCATAAGACCAAGACACTAAAATTTCCAAGTCTAAAAAACCCTGAAAACTATTGATCATTAACTTTACTAATCAAATATCGTCAACCGATTAAATTGACGATAATTGATTTTGATACGCTATAAACTTCTTACAGAACTCCTATAAGCATTGCATTGTATTTCTTAATTCTATTGATATGGTTAAGGGCTACTTCACGTACAAGCGTGACCGTTACAATGCTGCTCAGATTTCAAAGCGATTTATGATAAGATCATGATGGTGGACCGACAATTTTGTGAAAGTCTGGTGATATCGCTAGATGTGGGCCACACATGACCCGTCATCGTAGCGACCTTCGAGGGAGACCTATGTCCACTAGTCCTAGTCCTTCCGGCTGATATTATGATAATTCTCAGCCAACAAAACAGTTTTTAAACATACAAACATACCGTCTCCTTTCCATATCCTGAGGCTCCACACCAGGCATGGAAATGGTGACGCCGCGAGGGCTGAGAGCGAGGTGGACTCTTCTCTGACTCGGCGCACATACTCCAAGCCGCACAAGACAACGGTGTGGGGGCCCTAGAACTCCTTTGACAACAGGCTGAAGAACTGTGGGGAAGAAACTGGAACAAGCAATAAAGAACCTAAATGGTGCTACCTGATTGGTTGATTCATCTCCACTCTGCTTTGAATCAGTGGAATAAATCTGTAAGAAGTGTAAAGCTAGTTCTATATGACTTATACAGGGTTGTAAACTAGTGACAATACGTGAAGCAGTTCCTGTCCATCATCACAAACACGTTCGTGAAAAAACATCTTTGCCTGGAACCCAACGAGTTACTTAAGATCGATCTTTCACTCTCATATCTTCTGTTAATTCAGGGCAGAGCTGTTTTCAAGTTGAGTTTCAAATAAAACCTCTCTAACGAACGATTATTGAATTGCGGGGGGTACCCATTACCAATACCAAAATTAAGACCTGGCGTCTTCACAAACGTGTTTGTGATGATGGGCTGAACCTGCAGTTCACGTATTGTCACTAATTTACCAATAACCCTGTATATATGATGCTAATATAAGTAATTGCTTCAATGCTGTGTGTGTTCATTAAGGTGGGCCTGAACCTCTAAGCTCCAATACAAACGTACTATTCGATTCATTTGGAAACTACGTCCCCGATTATGCTGTTTGTACAGTTTTAGTTTTTCAAAATACATAATCATCATAAGTGAGAGCGAAAATTCATTTTTATCCATTTTCAAGCGATTTTATTACTTTCTTACTTCTTCTTACATAAGTTAGCATGTTATAGATACATTTGGACAGATGTAAGGTTAAATATGGAGGGCTCTTACTTTAAAAGCTATTTTAATATCAAAATAATAGTAATATTTTATTAAAAATTACATCTTAGATCCCCGAACTAGGATAAACCTTAATCTTGCGGACCTCCTCCCTTGTGTTCATTACATAATACTTATCAAGCTAACATTAAATTATATTTAAGTAAGAACAATGGTGTGAAAATATACAATACTAGCTCTGTGAAAATATACAGAACTAGCCCCGCGGTTTTACCCGCGTTACATTCGAATGTCACATTTCTAGGGGGATTATTCACGTAAATCTCCCATGGGAATTTGATGTTTTACCGACAAAAAGTAGTCTATGTTACTCTCCATCCTTTCAACTAACTCTATGCCAAAAACGATAGTCTGGACAACAGGAGACACCAACCAACTCACATACACTCAGTATGTGCCGATTGGTTCAGTTAGGGCGTGAAGGACCAACAAACACACTTTTTGCATTTATACTATTAATATAGATGTCAAACAAGCCATGGATGGGTCTTTGTCGTGACCACAGATTACCCCTAACTTGGGGGTAATTTGTGGTTGTGACCCAAGGCTCATACAAAAAACTCAAGGAACAATAGTTACAATGTAACATTATTTCATCAGTGACAAATGTTTCACAATCCTTGAGGACAGCAGTCATTGCATCTATGCGAGCTTGACGAATTATATTTACACGGGAGTGACAGAGACAGGTAATATAATAATATAACTATGTAAGTAAATAGTGCTGGACAATTCACACAGCATTATCTAGCCCCCCGCTAAGCAGAGCTTGTGTTATGGGTACTAGATAACTGATATACATAATATAATACAATACATAGATAATATTTTTTATTTTACATAGAACACCCTGAAGAAATGTCTGCAGATCGTACACACATTTGTCCCCAGGCGGCAATCAATGTATGAATTTCTTTCTGCATCACGATCAGACTTTATCCGATTTATCTTTTCATCATTCAATTCATTGTTAATCTTAAATAAACTGTAACTGTAATTACTAATAATAAAAAATTAAGGAGCCTAGCTCTTGTCCATGCAATAATGCAATTTTCTCCACTTTATTTTTTCAATGCAGTCTCAACTATTACTTACTACATAAAATATGTACTTTAAATTATTTTTTTCCCAATTTCACACAAAAACTTAAATGATTTGGATGCTTTGCAGTTTGCAGCAGCCAAATTTAGTTTTGCACAAATTTAGTTTGGTTTCATTTTGCTGGAAACTTTTACAACATTTTTAAGTGTGCAACTACGATAATTTTTTTTCGTAGGTGTGCAAACATACTTATCAAAGCTGAAATTATCTGCCATGTCTCCTCGGGTTCCACTGCTGTGCCTCTGCCAGAACCTCAGGTAGATCCATGAAAGGATGGTACCGCTACCCCACATGCATGGATAGGTGCCTTCGAGTGCTCCCACGGCCCACAAGATGATGGCTACAATGAGCAGCAGGAGGGGTATTGAACGATTAGTCAGCTTTCCTGGAAAGAGAGAATGAGGTGTTAGATAAAGAATTATAAACCAAATTTAAGTAGGTATAATTTTTTTTTATTATAGATTAAAAGAGACTCATACATAGGGACTTAGTTCTGTTTATGGCATGAAACCTTACCTGAATAGTCATGAACGGAAAGAGTATAGTAAGGAAAGAAAATAGTAAACATTGCATACCCAAAGGTGTTTTTATCAACAGATGATCTGGCATTATCTGCTTCACAGCCACAGACACTGCAGCTAGGTACCCAGCCAGCCCGTGCACGTGTATGTCGAATAAGTAGGAAGTCTGCCCCGTACACGCAAAGATCACCAAATAGTAAAAAGTTGTCAGAAACGCAACACCAATGTTTGTCAGAAAGAAAAACTTCATCATCTCCAATTGACCCCATAGCGGTTCTATGAGCTTCCCACATAAACCCACAGTCACTACGTCGATTATCACCTCCCACAAATGTATTTCAAGGAACCAAAACGTGAAAGTAGACCATAGTTGGAAGGAAGGAGGTAAAAGATACCCAGGAGTGACGCTGAGAACATTAACCACATCGTCGGAAAACGATAATATGTATCCTATTACAACTACTACACATATAAACTTTACTGAGGGCGACGTATTTCCTAATAAAGCGGAGAATTGTTGACGTAAATACGGTAAATTACGACTGAACACTCGAAATGCAGCCATTTTCCACGAACAACCCAAAAGAAAACTGAATTTTTTCTTTTGCTTTTTGCTTCGACGTACGTCAAGCTTAGAGTATCGGTATAACGTCAAGCAAGTCAACTTCAACTTCAACTTCTTTTATATGGCTCTGCATCTGATTGATACAATTTAATCAAGCAAGTCATTATATGTCATTATCACTTTGACATTGATATTTCAATACAGTGACCGCGTAGTCAAGGGGCCACGGGGGGGGGGGGGGGGGTGATTTGTTCCGTCCACGGTCGTAGTTCAAAATGAATGAACCAAAAACCGGCATTTTCCGGTAGTTGTTTTGACAGAAGAATGGCTCTGAGAAAATTCTTTTCGGTGATGCAAAAATTTACAGGTTTTTTAATTTTTGCTAAATCTGAGTTAAAAATTTATTGTTTTACTGGTACTGGAATGACTAGATATTGTTAATCTAAAAACCTACCTACGTAAATGTTTGTCTTAAGGGTCATCGGCAGTGCTTCTCTGGTAGGATTTGGCTTACTTAAACTATCGAAAAATATGCCCATTAACTTTTCTCAACTTATCTTTTCTAGTTGCGTGTTTCAAGCGGTGTGATGGCGACTGGTAGTAAAAAGTGCAATGCTTGTAATAATATGCACTACCTCACTCAAACCGAGGCAATAGATCTCGATTTGGAGTTATT